>JBBPTZ010001213.1:0-10877 GCA_038094315.1 Phylloporus cf. tubipes
ACAAGCGACGAGAACACGCACCGTCGCGCTGCTCGAAAAAGCATCTCGATGACTCACGATCTCCGTTCCTCGACCGATTGTGAACGTCATGCCATGTCCTGCTAAATCGTAATCGGTGTACAGTGTGACGTACTAAGCCGCGGAGTGATCATCCCTGTTACACTATACCATCGTTATCTTCCTCTGACGACATTTAGTGGAGGTCCCTCATTAAAAAGGTTATGCATACGGGGTAACTCGCATGGCATCCTACATCATCGTAGGAAATGGATGTCGAAGCCAAGTACTTCATCGATTGCACCAGTCGAAAAGGTGTCATTTACCGCGTGTCTCGTAAACTTCCCGGGCGTCGATCTACGCATAGCCCCGTCACCTGAGGCGATAACGCAAAGGTGCGCTTCAAAGTGGTAACTAACTCTACACTAGAGGATTTCAATGACTCATCGGACACGAACTTGTACACATGGGTTGTTTCACCGGGAAAGACGTGGTATGACCATGAGCGGCCACGTCGGAGGCTGAGAACGATCGCGATCGACCACCTTGATCCCGTTTCGATATCAAGCCAAGGAGTCCCTCTCCTTCCAGCTCGCAATCTCGATTGTACGCGTGGACTTGGAATCGCCGACGCATGCCAGTCATCGGTGAACTACATACGTAGTTGGTCACGCTTTCGGGTCCGGGTAGATGAATCGATTTCGAGTCCGTACTTGGCGCGCGCCAAAGCCTGAAACGGGCGCGTTTCAAAGCGGGATGAGCGTGGCAAGCAGCGATCGATCAGGGGTTCGGTCCACCGAACGAAGTTCCGCAATGGCAAGGAGACTAAATACAGTGCGAAACTTGGGACGTCATAGAGTCATCAGCCGCATGAGACAAGCGCAACAGAGATAACAAGTAAACTGAAGCAAACTGAGCATATGTGAGCAGAGTGCGAGCAACCGGGGTGCAACACCTTTTGATACAATCATCGCGGACTACATGTCGAACAACAGAGGAAGAGAGAAAGAGAAATCGATGTCACCATCCAAAATTCCGTTTTCGCTGTGGAAATCCCTTTCCTGCCAGCGACAGACCCGCACGATAGATATCACCAGTCAGCAACCCTTGTTCGCAAACCCAAACACGCCTGCCTCACGGATGCTCAGTTCACGTCGTCCAACTTTTCCTTGTCGTCCGCCTCGCCCACAGCGTCAAAGTTCTCGATGAGATCGGGAACGTCGTCGTCGTCGTCGTCAGCACCGCCTGCTGAAGGCCTCTGTTGCCCTTGCTGAATTGCTTGGTAGGATTCTGCGAGCTTGCGCAGCGATGCAAGGGAATCCGGACCGAGCTGGTTGAGAATACCAGGGACGAGCTCTGTCAACTCTTTGACGTGTCCTGTGCCATAAATCGCAAATGTGTTTGCTGGCACCGCAGCGTGAACTGTTTTACAAGTAGCAAGACGAAATTAATACCGCGCACTTTGGTCGGTGGTGAGAGAAAAGGTAGAAACCGGGCGGTGAATTCAATAAGAAATTGAAAATAATGCGTGCCTTTTGGAGTGGTAAAATGTAGTACGTTCCCGTCCTCTCTAAACATGTTAACTTCCTCAACTCCAGCGATAGGTTGAACGTTAAGTTTCTTGAGAGCAGCCTGTAGTTTTTTGTCGTCCTGTGCAGCGGAAGGTTTGGTTTTCCGAACGACTTTCCGACGCATGGTACCCTTTCCGCCTGGAACGAGTTAGAAACGATGATTTGGGTAAAGATGAGGATAGATGCTGCGATGTAGCGGGCATGCCTGGTTGAAAATTGCTCACCGAGCCTGTTAGCCGCAGCCTGGGCCTGCATTTTGGCCAATTTTACTGGATCCATGAGGTGCGGTAGGGGAGGATCGGAGATGGCTGGGGAGGGAGGGGGGAGGAAGTGTACGTCGGTGAAAAGTTACGAACAAGGTTTGCAGCAAATACGTGTACACAAACGACACATTCTCGGCGACCAGCGCAGATAAGATAATCTCTATCGACCATGCAATTCCACATCCGTCCCGCAACCATCGACGACATCGTGCGTGTTCACACCGCCGCTACCGCCATCGCTGACCAGGACGCCAGGATGTACTCCTCCAGCTTGTTCGGGACCTTGTATGACACCTGCACTGTGCAGTCTGATAATAATCATTCAACTTTTGCACAGGCCACATACGAGAAGGAGCCAGAGTCTGCAAAGGCCACCCGGGAGCTGGTAGGTATTCGCTGTGTCTGTCAGCACCCACTCCACACGTCTCCGCAGTTCAGAGAGAACATCTTTGAGAAGTGCTACGCACACGCCCTCCTCGCGTTCCAGGGCATTTCCGAGGACCCCGGCGTCCCCTTGGGCATGGCCCTCTATTTTTTCAACTTTTCCACCTGGACAGGAAGACCCGGGTTGTATGTATGTCCGCACAGTCTCGTGCCATCGCTTGAGGCAGACGTATGTACAGCTCGAGGACTTGTTTGTGAAACCAGAGGCCAGGAATAGAGGAATCGGCAAAGCTCTATTTGCCGAGCTTGCCAAAGTGGCGCAAGAAAAGGTGGCTTACTTATCTCCTTTCCTACATGCCATGTGGGCCAACCTCCGTTTTTGTTTTTCTGACAGAACTGCGGGCGTCTCGACTGGTCCGTACTCACGGTGGGTTCTTGTGCCTGGAGTAGTTACACTTGAGAATTCATACCGGCTTGGCAGTGGAACGAGCCGTCCATCGCATTCTACGAAAAAGTTTTGTCGGCTAAGCGCATGGACGGCTGGATGGGCATGCGGTTGACGGACGAGGGCATCGGAAACCTTACAAAGTTTTCCCTCGTCGCCAACTGAGCAACTCAACCCTGCGACTCCACCCACTCTGCAGAGGGTCGATGGAGCCGCGCATGGTGAATGGATCCACATACTCATTAGGCGACCTTTGCGGCAGTGTCAACCTAGTTGCCACTGATATATGACGCAAACCTTTGTGGAAATTGAACATGCACGACCGTACAGCACTGTGCAAGTAGACCAATAAGGGAACAATATTGTCAAACTCCATCGTAGCTCGCGCCACCGGCCTATACGGGACATGTGCGTCAAGGTACGCGTCACTGGTACGCGTCACTCACTTTGCGCAGCCTGGAAATGATGGGGTCCTCTTTCAAATCGTCCCTTTCACGAGCAGCCACTTCGATTGAGTAAACACGCAGCACCTCCTTGACATTGGCAGCATGGACAGAAATCTAAAACAGAACAAGGTAAGTTGATGGGTGTGGGCATCACAACTAGGGTAGAGAGGGTGTGTGATATATGTTCGGGAAAAAAAGATAAACCACACTGCGCCAATGGGCTGTGGCAGATACACGCGGCGTTGCACGTAAACGGAGGACCGGAATATACGACCAACCTTTGCCTTCCGCATCACCTTGCAGCCCGATCCGATCCATACGACGAGAACGAACTTTTCACGGCGGGATTCTTTGTCGTTGGCGTAAGTGACGCGAGCATAGCCGTAAGACGCCTTGGAGTCATCCAGAGCCTCTCGGAGCTCGGAGAGGCCACGTGTACCCGTCTTTGTGACTACAAGCTTGTCTGAGCGATCGGACTGTAACGCATGTTAGGCCAAGCGAATGCAAAGAGGGTAACCTGACCTCATAATCCAAAAGTAACCAATTAGTATCGGATTTGTCAGAACGCACGTCCAAATAGGCTGGAGGGCGAATCCGGCTGATTCAAACCAAGATTTATGGGTGGACAAGGCGGGCTGACCTTTGTTGATGCCTTGGTCGGACACGTCTGCCATGTCGTTGCAGTCAAAGACCAAGTCGACATATTTGCAGGGCTACCACATACATATGATCGGGGGATGCCGACAGCCGGCATCGCGGAGTAGAAAGAAAAAGCCTCTGCACCCGACCATGTCTCTGCGAATCCAACACGTCGCCCGTCGTCGTTTCTACTCCCAGCGTATTCCACCCCGTAACTGGAAATTAGCCGGGCATGTTCCCCCCACCTCCCTCCTCTTCGACACAGACACCCCGGCCCTCGATCTCACCGAGGACGAGCCCCCATCACCGCCTAACAAACGCCCCAGTGCGGCTCCAACCCCTGAGCAGTGGCGACGGCATCGCGAGAGCATCAAAAAGGCATTCCCAGACGGCTGGAACCCATCGCGTAAACTGTCGCGCGATGCCATGGACGGACTTCGTTCTTTGCACACGCTCGACAAGGACACATTCTCATGTGCGGTACTCGCGGACAAGTTCAAGATCAGTCCAGAAGCTGTTCGCCGGATATTACGGAGCAAGTGGGAGCCATCGAGAGAGAAGCGGGCCCAGTTGGCAGAGAGGGAAAGAAGAAGCAGGGAGGAATGGATCACGAAAAGACGACAAGAGGAAAAGGACAGGGCAGCTCAGATCCTTTCCGAGGCTAGACAGGTCGACAAGCCACGAACGCATCAAAAGTCAACGCCAGTCAAGTCAAAGCACGACTTTTTCTTCAGGTGACACCAGACTTTGTTCTTGTACCAATACTATGCGTCATACCACATGTCACAATGCCGTCGTCTTATTGTACTTCAAGTCGTTCCCCACGTCTTACCGGACCGTGATTAATCACATTGATCACTCTAATACCCTCATGTACGCACACCATGATCCGCCGTGGAATGAGGAAATCTAAGCAATCACAACCATTACACATTAGGTATGTGAATCCCAAGTACAACGTTGTCTAGCCAAGTAAGTATACGGTATCGTATGGTTAAAAAGGCGTGTGGTCTGTATGTATATTACCAAAAGTACGCACGGTCCCGAGTTAGTTCGGAATCCTAGGAATAGATATATATAAAACGTTGTTAGTTTTGGATGGCCGAAGAGAGCGTGTGCTGTATGATGTAACGTGTGCAAAGTCGTGGCACAAACGAGTCCAGAGAGGGTGCCGTGGTCAAAATCCAGCTTGACCTATCATGATGGTCCGGCCCTGTCATAAGCTAGGTAATAAACGTCCTTGTCCGGGCGACACAAGAGGATATCATTCCAATTTGGTCGGGGTAAAAGGTCGGGCCATGCTCCCCTCGAGTCCACGATCGAATACCGGAATCGCAATAGCATCATCGAAGTAACAAGCTTGAGCTCTATTCGTGCCAAGCGCTGGCCAAGGCAGACGGTCTTACCTATGAAAACGAAGTGTCAATTCCACGTAATGACCCAGCAGGTATGCACACTCACCACCTCCCCACCCAACATAGCCGAACGGCGTCTTTGCTTCCTTGCGGCTCGGGTCAAATTTCCACGGATCGGGGTATAGTTCCGGGTTGAGATGAACGTCTGAGAATGGATAAACAAGATATGCCCCTGAAGGGATGGTTTTGGAATCAATGACTGTGTCAGGTCCGAGGTTGCGACGCATGGCAGTGTGTGGCTGAGCAATCCGGAGCGTCTCGTGGATAAGGGCATCCAGAACAGGTGTTTCTGCCTCCCATGCTTCCAACGGAATGGAGGCCAAGTGCGACGAGGAAGAAGCACCGACGGCTGCTTCCGGACTGTACATCGAAAGCAATCCCTCAATCTCACGGGTGGCCATGTCCTTCCATTCCGAGTTGTTTCCAAGAAAGGTTATGAGCCATGACGCCGTAGTACCAGTCGCTCTGGCGCCCGCAACTAGTAAACCCATTATGAACTGAGGACAAGTCAATGAGGTGCCAGAAGCTGATTCGTCTGATCACTCACTCCCACGATCACCAGCCGCTCGTCTTGGGCGTCAATAAGCATCTGAAGTGTGTCGTTCTGGGGCTTGCTGCCCTTCAACCGAGTATCAACAGCGCGCGAGACGATGTCGTACACCTCCTTGGTCGCGAGCAACTTCTTGAGCATGCTCGGGGCAGGAAGCCAGGGAAGCAAGACGCTTGTCGGTGTAGTTCCACTATCCAATACATCGTATAGGCTCTTGAGTCGCGCAACCAGTGCAGGATTGTCCGCGATTTCTTGACTGGCGATACAACGTACTGTAGTCTGGAAAACGAGCTGCCGTGAACGAGCGGGGAAATCATTGTCCACGGATGATACAACGAGCATTCAGAAACCTACCTCATATACTTTTTCAAAGGGATCAAACGTTCCTCTGTCTCCCCAAGTGTCCATAATCCGGTGACAATCGTCCAATATGGGGACAATAACTACATCGCGGAGATAAGAAACAAAGAACAAAGAGGTCAGCCACACGTACGATGTTGAAGATGGTCGTTCTTCTGCAACGAAACCAAACGTTTGTGGATGAGGGCTACTCGGCGGGTTTGGAGTTCGGAGGTGACGCCCTTGATCATAGGAATCTAGAATCGGAGATTAACAATCAAAGTAAAGACAGTAGGGAAAGCAACACATACCGCACCAGACAGAACCTTGTAGCCTTCTGTCAAATCAAAGAACCTGTTAGCGAAGAACGCTTTTCGTGCCGATTCCCCGGATACGACGATGACGGTCTCCTGAAGCTGACATTAGGAACCCACGTGGGGGTCCGAAAGGTGGACGCGGCACGTACGCGCAGCATGGTAAATTGAAAAAGTTTCTCTCCCGTCCTGCGGAATCCGTCATTGACAAAGTCAAAGCGCCGTCGAAAAAACGGGGCGATGGCAAGGAGATGATAACCGGGTAAATAAACAGGGGTCTGTGCGGAGAGGTCGTCCTTGGAAGAGCCATGGCCAAACACTAGCAATGCAATAATTATGAGGAGAGCCAGGACCACTTGGGCCTTGAGGCTCGACACAAGGAAGGCGTCGGCAGCCGACTGTAGGCCGACTGTATACATGGTGAAAGATGAGGGAAGGCCTTTTTGATAAAGGAGGAAGACGGCGAGGGACGATGCACGATTGGTGCCTCCTCTTTTAACGAGTTCCAGTCAAGTGCACGTTGACGTCGAGCCCTGTGAATCTGACATTGACCAGCATGCTTCATGGGGTGCCTACAGTGTTATTGATGCCGCTTGCAGGCTGGACGGAATCCAAATCTGGCAGTCAAGATCTCTGACATGATTACAGCTGTCGGTTCCGCTGGGAGGCACAAGATGAATCTCGCGTGCACGGAAGGCCGCCGTCAGCCTGCAACACGCATTTGGACAATGCAGCATCGGAGTGCTAGCCTGTCCTTTCACAGTCACCGTCCCCACGTTTGAACGTCCAGTAGCAACCTTGGGATAATAACCCTGACTCAGGCGCAGTATGACCAATGTACCTAAGGGCAACTCGGAAGCTTTGCGCCTCGAGGTATTCGTGCGGTGACTTTGCGCCGAGAAGAGATTATTCGTCATACGTACCACCTCCGCCGATCGTCACAGGATTAAGCCCGCGTCTCTGCGCTAATTGGCAGTGAAGAATTCAGGTCCGTACGGTATAGATTTGCGATCACGGGCGGTTCCGAGTAAGAATCCACATTCATTTGTTGGGGCCCATCGGAAACACCCCGCCAGCGTGTATTTTCTTTCCGTTTGTCACTGTCGAGGCGTGGGAAAACGGTGAATTGATCACGCACGGCACGCGTAAATCAACCTGTTAAAAAAATCGTACGTTTGACGGAAATTACCTAAGCCATGAATATTTGACGTTGTATGGGCGATAACGTAATATATCTAGGTTAATGGAGAGCACTTGATGCAGGACGCTCGGGCAGGACGCACTGGACTCTTCAGCGGGATTCCACGGGCAGCGCTTCTGATGGCGGTGCAAAACCTAAAAAACAAGGTATCCAAATTATTTAGTTTTAAATTAACTAACTCACCTTTCTCTAGATATTTGTGGAAATGCACAGAGTACAGTACATGCAAGCATAGCCATGCTATACTGACGTAGTGACTGGAAATTACAGGTTTCCAACATTGTGCAATGTACTTCTAGGTAGTGAGTTTCGAAATATCAAATTGGCACATTGCATGCCTCCGCCCAGAAGCCAATGACAATGAAAAAGATAAGATAAGGATAGGTGGGTATGAGCGGGAATTCAATTCGGACACGTAGACACTGATATCTGATATATGAATCTTCTGTGATACGGACACGACGCCATCGACGCTGCTGCCGCGGGAACCTGCATGGGATCTAGCTGCGACCTACAAGCTTGAAGCTTGAGGGTTGGCAGGGGGGTACAGGGTATAGTACTTGAATCCTCGGAGCGATGGATATGAGATCGATATGATATGAAAAGACACCCCCAGCGTGAACCTGAAACGCGGGATGATCCACCAAAGGAGGCATGCGAGCGGAATTCCTTTTCCATTCCCCTGACCCCACCCTGTTCTCATGTGATAGACGCTCAATAGTGTGCGGGGATGCATACCGTAAGTTGCAATTGTGTACCAAGAGCAAGCAGGGATGCGATACTTTTTAGCTTATCCCGTACGCCAAAGGATAAGACCCCACTGCTACGGTAGCGCTACCGCGGATTTGAGGTTTTACGGGACCTATGGACTGCACTTCAAATGTATATATGATGGGCGGACAGGCTTCCGATAACGTGCCCTTGAACAGCGAAACCGGGACCATGATATATTCGCAAAATGCTTCCCTTCGTGACAGTAAAACCACGCCAATGGGTATTCACCCTCCTGTCTCGCCATCACTACAGACGTGATCGTTCGAATGACACCGGTTAGATAAACCTTGTGGACGCCACTCACAAGCCAGAAACAAGACTTCGTTGATCAGGCACAGTACATTTTCTCCAAATAGAGTTCGCAGTACGCTCGATGCGGTCGGGACCAAGTGACAGAATGGTCATCAAGGTGTTCTGCGTTGGGCACGAGGCCTCAGTCCTGCCCCGTCAATCGAGTGTGCATATGACCTTATTCGACTATGTTTGTTCACGAATAGTCGCATCTCTCCATTCTCTCCATTTGTAATGTTATTTTGAGCCTCGCGCTATCTTAGAAATACGGCGTAGAATGGACATATCATGAACGCAATGCGGTGACACTCATACCTTGCGTTCACGATCATGTCGGACGAGCACGTAACATAACGACAAACAGCCCCCGACGCGCAGCAGCTCGAGTGCTCTTCTCTGGTCTTTCTGTAACCGAAGAACTCTGGGGGATTCGGTCTGAATAACATTATCGTCCGAGCTTCAAAAGCATCTCGAGCCTCGGAGATGGAGGAAAGTCAAGGATACCATTCGGAGATCGACCCACCTAATGGTCAGGTCGAGATGCGTGTGTCGCATCAATCTCCGAGTCGTCGCACTCGGAGCTGGTCAGAGGTATGCAGAAGTGGGTGCGACAATTATATGGCCTAGCCCTCCGATAGTTGTGAGGGTGGATAAAGCGGGATACTACCTGACAGGGCGACCTGTTTCAATATCGGCGTCACTCGTCCTGAACTTGTTGAACATACTTACTGCTGTAGACTATAGTTGCATTTCGCGTCGATCTATCCCTTGGCGCCATAACTGGAGGGATACCATGACGAGGTTGTTTTCTGCATGACTCACGGGGACGGCCAGATGTATGGAGGAATAGGCATTGGGAGATTTGGACGGCGTCATCGATGGATGACTCGGCCGTCCACTTCTTCCATGCGCGATATTGTGCATTCACCGGCATGTACATATGCTACAAACCGACGACAGACAGAAACCTTGGTGAAGGTCATGCAGCTAAATCCACAGCGGCGTCCTAGGCAACGTCGGTCTGATCTGCGTGGCTAGTGCGACTCGGATATTCGTCGGGAATGAATCATAACCAACTTCCAGACTCAGAACGGCGAACTCACAGACCAGACAGCGGCGTCACTCGATGCAAGGCTGGTTATTCTTTCCGGTTCGATCTTTGGGCTTGTCCAGTTTGTCGCGTACTGTGAGGTAGTACCTGCCAGCGGATAAAGTTTGCGTCCGACAATCGTGTTTTAGCGCCACATTCGTGGCAAAACCCGCGGTCTCATCTGAGCTTTGAAGTTATAATAAAACACAGGAGCGCTGCGGGAGCGGTTATCCGCACTATATGACATAGCTAAGAGTTTGGGTTACATGCAAAATCCAAAAGTAATAATGGTTGCCGAAGTAAACACATGTCGTCTGCGACGAAGTTGTACTAATGTCACCACGAATGGCGAAGTGCAAGGGATGATACATGTAGTGTAGTAGCGTCGTTTCAATCAGAATCAGGAAATGAAAACCTTCTTCAATGCAGTGAAGTCGCAGACTTGACCGGACCGCGGACATATTACTTTCCCGTTGTTCTTGGAGGCCATTTCCCCAAGTGCCTACCGACAGGTGATGCCGTGAGAGCTGTTTCATGAACAACATATGACTACATCCTACCTCTGTTGAGTACACGTATCCGTTGGGGAAGGCCATCGGCATGTTATCCTCATCCATTATCTTACCGCTCAAGTAGCAAACAATGGTGGAGTTGGCATGATGACTGAAGGGTACCTCCTTTCCGAGAATGTTAATACTGGGATCGCACACCGGACAGTCGACATTGAGCGTGAGATCATAGCAGGCAGGTAACTTTAGGGAGGCGAGTCCAGCGTAAAGTGCGAGGTGCAAGAGCGGTTCCGTCGGCAAACTGTTCAATGAGTAGATAGCAAGGCGGAACGCCTGAATCAGAGAGGTCCAACGGGACTCGTCGTAAAGGCGCTATAACGTTGTGAGACTCCAGGGGAATTGCCTGATAGGCGACGAACTTTGTACTGCCCGCAGGTAGTCGAGGGCTGGACCGCCAAGAGTGCCATAGCTTGCGTGATCTGCTCCAGGTGTGTCTCCTGCCATGGAACAAGGTACTTCTTTGCATATACGATTGCTTCCTGTTTTTTGCGAGCGCGGGATAATTCAATATATTCCTGAAGTCGAAGTTCGAACTCGAGAGTGCTCTGCAAAGTCCCGGTAATTTCTGAATCAGGCACGAGGGGTCAGC
>JBBPTZ010001214.1:0-10862 GCA_038094315.1 Phylloporus cf. tubipes
CAGTGATTGTGGCTGTGGCTTCTGTGGAGTTTTCGGTCACTTCACGCACAGTTGCAAATGCTGCCATGAGTATTTGCACATAGGGTGGATCATCCAAGGAGAAGATGGTCATCTCTACCTTCCAGGAGGAGAGCATATCTGTCATCCTGGAGGCATTACCTTGAAAGATTCTGTGGAAAACACAGCCCAGGAAAAGAGTTGGTCAACTTCTACTCTGAGTGTAGGGGCTACCTCTACTTCCAGATCTTTGGGGGCTCATGACCCTCCACTACATATGACCATTGGTATCTACTCCATTCACCATGGCAACATAGACACCATCCTCAACATCAATCCATCCACCTTTATGACTACAGCACAAGTTTCCTCTACCTGAGATTCTGCCAACCTGGAGTTTCAGCCTTAAATAGCTCAAGCTTGGGCTATCTTCCAGGCTGACAGAGGCAAGGAGGGATGTGGTGTAGGGATCCTGGGCTCCCTACATATGAAACCATATGTTCCCCCAAGTCCTAGGATCACTTACATCTGCCCACCTTTGCTTCCTAATCATCTGGTCTGTCCTGCTGACCATCTGGCCCATCCAATCATACCATCCAGTCCACCCAGAACCTACTATCCAGTCACATGATACTTCATGGCCAGCTGGAACATCTGATATCCATCTGTGTCCTTTGTCCTCCATTCATGTGCCTAGGCTCGTCAGTGAGTGCTTTCCTACTATCTTTTTCTTAGCTTCTGTTATACCATGTTTGCACTACTACTCAAAATGGGTTTACTCCCTTCACAATTACTATACTCCCCTTTATCCTTGATGTTTCATCAGTTGCTACAGACTTCATTAGCATGTGATACATACTTAGAGTCTTGGGTATGCCCAGACTATAAAAGGGTGTCTTATGTATTTTGAAATCATCTTCCATTCTCTCTTTTATGATGGTCCTAAGCCTTCTGGACTCTTCTCTCTCTACCCAGCTCATAGGCAAGAGATCCTACTGACATTGTCAACCTTGCATATGACTATCTGCCCTAGTACCAGCCAGACCCCCATTAAAGAGTCCTATACTAGCCTCTAAAGCCTAAGGAGTGCATGGATGGTGGGTGTGAGCTCACCTGGTTGGGAAACGACTCCTAAACATCATCCTTCTACTTTTGTTCTTTTCTGCTACTCTTGGGATGAACCTTTTATACCCTTTCATGTTAACCCTTGCTACTGACCAGGTCAGACTACCCTTTTTATCCACCTACAGGACCTAGGTATTTTCTACAGCAGGAAGCATGTTCACTTTGATGGTGTCATGGTACCCCCTCGGATGCATCCTCAACCAGACTCTCATGCAGCTATAGTATCAGAAAAACTGAAGCTAGTTTCACCAGCAGTGCAAGACTCTAGATCTCAGGCAATGCCATCATTGATATCATCTGCAACCAGTACTACCTCACAACCAGGCTCCACACTCATTAGATGCAATTCTACTCCTTCATCAACTACAGATACTATTCTGGCTTCACAACCAGGACCCAGCACCTCATCGGCCACAAGTTTACCTCCACCAGCAATGTGCCCACAGAATGCCAATCCATCCACTTCTTCAGTGACTTCATTCCCAGCTCTGACCTCTCAGTATTGGTACTCTTCAGCTCTCGATGATGAAGCTGCATTGAAATGTGTACTGAATTGGATGCTCAAATCCTTGATTCCAATGGTGGTCAAGAAGCTATTCACAGTCAGCCTGGACTTCAAAAAGCAATTTAGGGACATCACAGCTACAAAGTGGGTCTCTGCTTCTATTAACTACTTGGGGGTGGACAATCCGGTAGTTTCAGTCAATGAACTATCCAGGCATGATCTGAATAGGGTCAAGAGAGACTACAAGAACCAAATCATCCAGAATAAAGATAGCATGGTCATTGCTTATCATAGTCTTCCACTTAGACTTGATGCCATGGTCATTGGCCCAAGTAGCCATTTGATCTGCATCTTGGACTCGGGTTTCAAGGTAGTTGCCATGCCTGAAAGGATGTGGAAGAGGTTAGGATTGCCCATCCACTCTGATCATCTCATAAAGATATCATCCACTAACACTGATGTTAACTCCACTCTAGGGGTTCTTGAGAACCTACTGCTTTGGTTGGGACCAAGTGAGATTAATCTCCAAGTCCAAGTGGTGGCAATTGCCAACTTTGACCTTTTATTGGGTCAGCCATTCCATTGCCTTATGAGCACTACCACCAAAAACTTCCCGGATAGAGGTTAGATTATTACTCTTCATAATCCAAACATGGGGAAGGAATTTAAACTTCCAACCCAACAGTGGTTTGAGGGCTGCCCATGCTGCCAGCAGGGTATTTTGTGCACTGCACATCAAAGCATAGTAGAGATGGGTTTTTAGGTGTCAATGATCTGCCTAACTGGCAGGAAGATCCTGTGAAGTCTGTGAACTGTTCTCTTTTTAAATTCTATTACCTGTTTCTGCGTCCATCGATTTCCTCTTTCTTGTTCCATTCCTTTTCTGCTTCCATTGGCCCCAGGCCACCTTCAACAGTACTGGCAACTTATGATAATCTCTCTTCCATCCAAACTGTGTTATCTCCACTGACCATGCCAGCTCTTTTTTCTTTGATTGCCTCAAACGCTATTCATTCTTGTTGGGCTTATAAGCCTGTTGCTAAGAAGGTCCAGGCAGTTCTGGCCCCTCTTTCAAAGGAGTACCAGATTGTCCAATGCCTTCCAGATAATCTGCTTGCCAGTCTCAAATCATTACCTACTCATCCCCCTGATTTTGTTCCAGGTTCTTGCTTTATCCAGGAAAGGGCAGATGCTCTTGACCTTGATCCAGCAAAATGGCTCTGGCCGGAAGAACTCAAACTTGTCCAGTGGTTGGTGCGCAATCATAAGATGGCCTTTGCTTGGATCCCTACCAAGCAAGGTCATCTTGATGAGCATTACTTTCCTTTAGTGAAAATCCCAACCATGCCCTATACTTCTTGGGTGCTCCACAATATTCTGATTCCTTCTGTGATTCAATAGCAAGCTATCTGTTACACTTGACTCGGGTAGAGGTGAGCGTAGACTTGGGTACGAGGGCAACGTCGTTGGAAGCGTAAGCTTGACCAGACGCGGAGATGTCTAGAGGCATTGGCCTGACTAGAAAGACTGAGAAAGAGGAGAAGCGAGAGGTTGAGGAGGTCAGCTAGGTGAACAATGAGACAGACTTGTAGTAGGCAATCAGCTTGGTGTATTCCCAAGTAGAAATAGCTTAGGTTACATGTGTGCGTGCGACCAGTATTTAAGGAAAAAGGAAATGCGCACGGACCAAGGATGAAAAAGGAAACTATCGTTGAGATAGGAAAGGAACATTGTAGAACAATGTCGAAGATCTATGACTAATGAAGAGAGGTAAACGCTACTGGATGGGAGGAAACGATGACAAGAAAGTGATGAGTAATCAGCCGATGTGAAGAGAAGGGGTCATCGTAGAGAAAAAGGAGACAGTGTCCGTGAGAAGAAAGCAGAGTAAGGGGTGAATCGTAACACTATCCAGATCATCAAGAACCATATTGCCTCTGGGGTATATAAGCCATTGACTGCGGCATATTGCTTGCACTAGTTCTGTATCCTAAAGCAGGATAGGAAATCCTTCCGCTTGGTCCATGACCTCCAGCCTTTTAATGCTGTGATCATTTGGAATGCATCTGTTCTACCCTTTGTGGAGCAGTTCACTGAATCCTTTGCCAAAAGTGTGGTATATGGCATGCTGGACCTGTTTGCAAGTTATGATCAATGCCCCTTGCATCAGAAATCATGTGATCTTACCTTTTTTTCGAGCCCACTCAGGCCTCACTATTTAACTGCTGTTCCTATGGGATATACTAACACCATAAAGATTTATCAAGCAGATATATGCTTCATTCTTCAGGATGAGATCCCTACACATACCATGCCTTTTATTGACAACCTTCCAGTCAAGTCTGGCTGGACCCATTACCAGTGTCCAGATAGTTCCTACAAGACCATCCCAGAAAATCTGGGCATCTGCTGTTTCATTTGGAATCATCTCATTGTCATTAACCGCATTTTACAGAGACTTTAGAATGTTGGGGCTACAGCTTCAGTCAAGAAATTTGTCCTTGCTGCTCCTGATGCAATGATAGTAGAGCACAAGTGCACCTTTGAGGGGTGCATTTCTCATAAAGCCAAAGTCCAAAAGATTAGGGATTGGCTGGAGTGCATGAACCTTACCCAGGTCCACAGTTTCTTGGGAACCTGTGGCATTCTCTGCATTTTTATCAAAGATTATGCTAAACTATCCTGTCCACTGGTGGACTTGACCTGCAAATGTGTAGTATTTGCTTGGGGGGAGGCCCAGCAGACAGCCATGCAACATCTTAAGAATGAAATTATTCAGTCTCTGGTGCTCTGACCACTCGATTATGAGTTCAAATGTGAGATCACCCTGGCAGTTGATACTTCTCTCATTGCTGTCGGGTATATTCTTTCTCAAGAAGGGGAGAATGGCAAGTGCTATCCAAATTGGTTTGGTTCCATTACTCTTACTGAAGTCGAGAGCTGCTATTCACAAGTGAAGCTCAAGCTTTATGGCTTGTTCCATTCCCTTAGGGTGGTTTGCATCTTCATATTCAGCATTACTAACCTCATAGCGGAAATGGATGCAAAGTATTTTAAATGGATAATCAACAATCCTAACCTCTAGCCAAATGTGACCATCAATCGGTGGATCACAGGTATCCTTCTATTCCATTTCAAGCTCATCTATGTTCTGGCAGAATGTTATACTGGTCCAGACAGACTTTCACATAGGCTCCCAGCCAAAATGGATCCTCCAGATGACAATATGTTTGAAGGACTGGATTGATGATTCTTATTCCTTTGCAATTGTACTGCTAAATGACTGCTCTCCTTTGATCCTACCCTCTAGTTCTGTCCTTTCAAGGGTGGAGCATCCACCCTCATTATCTGTGTTTTTTACTAATGTGTCATTTCAAGGAGTTTCGACTCCAGAACCCTTGGTTCTTCTGCAATCACCCCAGTCTATCACCAAGGAAGACTGACTTCAGCACATATGCCAGTTCTTGCAAATGCAGGAGCAACCTCCCAACCTTTTTGATAAGGACTATACTGCTCTCATTGTGACAGCTTGGAGGTTTTTCGTTTTAAATGGTTCTATGTGGTATTGCCAGCCAGAAAATCAACACCAACTTGTTGTTCTGGAGGACTGACAACTCGGACTGATTTGGGAGGCATATGATTACCTTGGGCACAAGGGTGTCTACACAGTCTAGTCTTGGTTATTCTTGCAATTCTGGTGGCTGATGCTCCTCACAGATATCAAGTGGTTCATCTGTACATGCCATGAATGCCAGACCAGGTAGGTTGAAAAACTCTGGATTCTGCCCACTGTCCCGGTTAATGGGGGGCTTTTTCATAAAGTTTATATGGATACAATGCTAATGCCAAAAGCAGCTGGGTACCAGTATATTGTCCAAGCCTGCTGTGTGTTGACTGCATATCCAGAATGGCACATGTTGCATTCCAAGAATGCATTAAGATTGGTGTCTTTCATTTTCAAAGAGATCCTATGTTGATGAGGTCCAGTATCCGAAATTGTTACTAACAATGGTCCAAGCTTTATACAAGCAGTCAACCTTTTGACTTCTAGGTACCATATCCATCACATCTGTATCAGCCCCTATAACTCTCAGGCTAATGGTGTGGTTGAACAGTGTCACTATGATGTCCAGGAGACCATCATCAAAAGTTCCTTGGGGGAGATGCACTGGCATCACTCAGTACACTTAGTGTTCTGGGCAGAACAGGTAACTATCCTGAAGTCAACAGGTCTTTCTTCATACTTCATGGTGCATGGGGTTGAACCCTTATTTCCTTTTGATCTATCCAAAGCTACCTTTCTTGTTCCGATACCAGAAGCTGATGAAATCTCTACTACTAGACTTGTCAGCTGGCAGGCTAGACAGCTCCAAAAGCAGCAAGAAGACCTTGAGTCAATTTGGAGTTGTGTTCTCCAGGCATGTTTTGCTTCTGTAAACGACTTCAAGACATGGTATAAGAACCAGATCAAGGATCATGATTTCCAACCTGGAAGTCTGGTCTTAGTCCAGAACTCTAAGGTCAAGAAGGAACTCAACCAGAAGACAAAGCCAAGGTACTTGGGACCAATGATAGTGGTTTGACAGACCACTGGAGAATTCTATGTTCTGGCAGAGTTGGATGGAGCAGTGTAGGGATCTGATGCTTCCTATGGTTGAAAACCCCTATTTTAAACCTCAAGTCATCCTTTCCATGCATCAGGCTTCCAATGGATGTTTCATCTGGTCCCATCCAATCCTATCCGGTCCTATCTGCTTATCCATCTGCTCCCATCCACTTTCCAGACCAATTTAGGGTGAATGAAGCTGCTCAACCTATAAGGTAAGGCTAACCTGGTCAGTAGCAGCTAAGAAGGGTGCGATATGTTTGATTCCAAAAAGGGAACAGAACCAGGTGGCTGGAGAAAGCACAGTAGGGCTTACGAATTCCTGATCTGGTTAAGGAATAGGCGTTCTGGACAGCAGATAAAACAATAGGCAACCAGGCCGGAGGATAGAAAGAAAAAGGGAAGCAGAGCAGGCGGAAGGCTGAGGACTTTGATGGGATGACTTAGGATTGTGATGGATGTTGCTGAATAAGATTCTCCTCCCTATATACCATATAGGATACAGGAATTTATAGTCCAGGCATACCCGTGACTGTAACAAGTAAAAACAAGTAAAACACTGGTACTCCGGATGGTACCTATGGATGGATATGGACTAGGAAAGCATCAAGTCAGGTGGACTGAACATTGAACTGGAAGACACAGACAGATGATCTGGAACCTAGAAAAAGAGTTCTGGATGGTCTGGAAAGTGGATGGGAGCAGATGGATAAGCAGATAGGACCGGATAGGATTGGATGGGACCAGATGGAACATCCATTGGAAGCCTGATGCATGGAAAGGATGACTTGAGGTTTAAAATAGGGGTTTTCAACCATAGGGAGCATCAGATCCCTACAATGGTTTCAAAGCTGTGTTATGTGGCTTTTCGTATTATTCCATACTTTTCAAGAATGGAAACCAACATTCCAGTTACCAATTCTTGGCCAGATGATAAAGAAGATGTGGGTCACACTGAAGGGATAGAAGATGATGAGCTGGACGAAGAAGATTCTGACTCCCCCAACTTTGAATAACTCCTTCTGCAAGACTACAACACCAATACACCTTTTCTACTTTCGATAATCATCATTATCATTAATACTGTCATCCTATGATACATTCCTTATCCCAGTATTCATTTGGTGACTCCATTTCATCCTGGGATTAGTCCAGAGCTCTCATTCACTGATCCTTCCATCCTGGTTTTCATCCAGTGTCTTCACATCATCATATACTAAAGAAAAAGACAAACAGAAAACACAGAAAAGTGATAAAAGGCCAAAAACAAAGTCCAGTACCTATCCTTTCTCTCACTTCTTATCATCTCTCCTTCATTTTGCTCACCTCTGGACATCATAAAAGGCACTTTTGCATCTGTGCTTCTAATCCAATTGTTAGATTCTGACTTCACCCATGCACTGGAGCACCACACACATTGTTTACTGAACTATGAACTATTGGGAACGTCATAGGAGAAGAAGAGAATGCATCATAAGGAGCAGTGGATGACAATTGCAAAGTTTTCATTTTTTCTATGTTGACTCTATTGTTCACACATTCATTCCTACTTAGATTCCAGTGATGTCAATGCCAGAACAAGACAGGGACACACAGACAGGGACAACAGACCTTTGGACTCTGGGACCTGGCTCACCAGGATATTCATTGCTGTTAGAAATGATTCTGCTGTGGTGGTATATACAGTTCAGCCAGGTCATACATGCACACTATATACAGGTCAGGGAGCACAAGCAGACCTCATGCCAACTTTGCCCTTAGTGCCTCCAACTGCTTTTTCACCTTCTTCAGATCCATTGCCACCATCTTGATATCTGCTTGGGCCCAGCAAATCGTTGCCTTGAGCTCCATGAACAAAGCAGACAAGTCATCCACCTTGATACTGCCCATCTGACTGGGCCTGGCAACTGCATTACCTGCAGGAGCCTTCCAGACGATCCAAAGTTTGGGCCGGGTATCTTGAAATGGGGCCAGTTTGATGATTTTGATTGACTTGGGTGACACTTGATGCCTAGGAGCATGCACATGACGTTCTGTGGTGCTGTTAGTCACGACTATTCAATGGTACTACTACTCACTAGGCACCTTTCTCTTTTCCTCTGCTTTCACCTTCATCTTCCCTTCCCCAGCCTTGGGACATCCACTTGACTTCTCACACTTGCACTTCAGGTGCAGACAAGTGCTGCATGTACATCTGGGGATGCCAACACAGGTGACATATTGCACCACATACTTACCACATGGGACCAGATGGGTGACTTGTCCATCTGGACCAGGCTTAATGGGCACTGGAGTGGCCATGGGCTTGTCCTCTTCATCCAAACCACTCTTAGACTCAGACTCAGACTCCTCTGTTTCTGTAGCAAGGCAGGATCACTGAAAACGCACTACATCAGTCATCACATCTGATATTCCATAATCATGTATCTTTGCCCACCATTGAATGTATATCTTGATAGAATGGGTGGATCCGACATGACTGGGAGTTGATCAGGTGGTCACAGAGGGTGCCAGGACATCCAGAGTGTTGCCAGGGCTGTCTGCTTCACGTTCCTTGGCTGCCGTCTCCTCTGCTTCACACCATGCCATCTCTAAGCACCAGCTATATTCCCCAGTCCACTTGATGTGACACTCCTCACAGCTCCTCAGTTCTGCTTGCAACTGAGAGGAAAGCAAGATGTTGAGGTTGAGCATCTTACCATGCTTAACAGCCACAAACAGGTTTTGCTGAGCCCCAGAAACATCAGTCAGGTGGTAACAGACAATCCAGATGTGACTTACCAGCACCATGTTCCATTCCCCTATCCAATGCATTTGCTCTTTAGCCAGGCCATCCTTATCGTCTGGTGCTGAGAGGGCAACTGTGTTGATCCACTCAATAGTGTCCTGGATGGCTCTTGTGGCAATATCCTTGGGATCTGGCTGAACAGTTAAAGGCTAAGAGATGGAGAAAAGTTAAGAAAGGCAATCTGACATGGCAGGTTGAGTGGATGGAGTGAGATGGGGGAGAAATGGGCCCAACTGGGTCAAGGATGTGATACTTCAGCGGAGTTTCAAATGGCTGATGTAATCAAGGCACATCTGACTGGAAACAGTCAGAATCAAAGTCCCTTGTGGATGTAGGAATCCAGTGCTCCCTACATATGAAATTGTATGTTTCCCCAAGTCCTAGGATCACTTACAGCTGCCCATCTCCACTTCCTAACCATTTGGACCATTCTGCTGACCATCTGGACCATCTGATCCATCCAGAACCTACTATTTGGTCACAGGATACTTTGTGGCCATCCAGAACATCTGCATCTGTCCATCCATGTCCTCAGTTCTCTGTTTATGCACCTAGGCTTGCTGGTGAGTGCTTCCCTGCTATCTTTTTCTTAGCTTCTGTTATATCATGCTCATACTGCTACTCAAAATGGGCTTACTCCCTCCGCAACTATTATACTCCCCCTTATTCTTGATGTTTTGTTGGTTGCTATGGACTCCATTAGCATGTGATACTTATCTAGAGTCTTGGGTATGCCCAGACTATAAAAGGGTGTCTTATGCATTTTGAAATCATCTTCCATTTTCCATTTCACGATGGTCCTAAGCCTTCCAGACCTTCTCTCTCTACCCAGCTTGTAGACAAGAGCTCCTACTGACATTGTCAACTTCACATATGATTATCTGCCCTAGTACCAGCTGGACCCCCATTGAAGAGTCCTATACTAGCCTCTAAAGCTTGAGGAGTGCACAGATGGCAGGTGTGAGCTCACCTGGTTGGGGAACGACTACTAAGCATTATCCTTCTACTTTTGTTCTCTTTTGCTACCCTTGGAATGAACCTTTTATACCCTTCCACCTTAACTCTTGCTACTGACTGGGTTGGACTACTCTTTTTATCCACCCACAGGACCTAGGTGTTTTCTATAGCAGCATATGACATTCTCCTTGGTAATACATCAAATAATTCACCTACTTCAAGTTTATCTCATCATTTGCCTAGCCTCACTCCTCAACCAGCCTTTGACTCTGTCCAAAGATCATCTCCACCTAAAGCCCTAGTCAGGCCTATGCCTCTAGGATACTCTGTGTCTCATTAAGCTTACACTTCAATCAACATTGTCTCATAGTTCAAGGCTATGCTCACCTTTACCCAGGTCAAGCATAACAAAACTGAGTTATGGCTTCTCATTGCTGACATTTCCTTATTGGAAAATTGGTATGAGTTAGAGGCCAAAATAAAAAGGCAATTCCAGTCCTAATTAGAAAAGGATTGGGCCAAGAAGAAACTAATACACTTCAAACAGGGCAACCTCCAGTTTTTTATGTACATCATTAAATGGGAATTACTCTATGCCTGTTTAGGTGTAGGTGACCAATTTGGAGTATACCTGCTTGAAACCAATACTTGAAGGAAACTAACTAAAGAACTCTTCAAACAAGGCAAGAGATCAATCAGCATTGAAATAATCATTCAGAACTTCAAGCCCATAGCTAAGATTTAGGATGAATTCTGATTGTTCTTTAATGAAACTCCTATATGTCACAAACCAGTTCCTCACTGTCTTTAACTCTGAAGGGGGGGGGGGCATGTTCATTGGATGTCTAATGCTAGGGGGTCTGGAGGTCTGGGGGAACTGTAGG
>JBBPTZ010001215.1:0-10855 GCA_038094315.1 Phylloporus cf. tubipes
TCAAGGGGCTGTGTTTAGTCATAAGGTTGAATAGGTTTGTATTGCCTTGTACTGCCTATGCAGATTAAATGGATTGAATTTGATTGGACAGGATTGACTCGCATTGACTCGCATTGACTCGCATTGAATGGATTGAATCCGATTGGACAGGATTGAAACCGTTAGACCGGATTGCATCGGATTGAAGTGTATTGACTGGGCTGTACTGGATTGAACCACATTGAACCACATTGACTTAGGAAAAGGGGGGAAACAAGGTGATTGTAACAGCGGCAGAGTGGCCTTAGGTTTGGCTTTTTCAGCGGCTATGGCAAGTTCTATAGCAGTGGTGAGGCGAGCTATGGTAGTGTTGGGAATGTATCAGAAGTTGCCATGGATGATCCGATTCATGATGCGTGCATTATTAGTTTTGGTGCAATAGTGGTCTTGGGTCTCGTAGTTTAAATATTCAAAGAGCCGGGCATTGGCAGTGGTGGTGACATTGACATGTTGTGGTGGTGCTACTGGTGGGATAAAGTGGGAGTCATGTCAGCAGAGATCTGCAGTGTGGGAGAGGTAGAGGTCTTTTGATTGATCGTTTGCTTCAGGGATTGAGAGGGTCTGCTTGGACCAGTCAATTATGGGGCAAGTGGTGCGGAGCCAAGGGGTTTCTAGAATGACATTGTTTGCACCACAGGAGATGACATGAAAGAGCATTCAATGAATGATGCCTTCCATGTTGACGAAGAGGGATGTGGTGAATTTGATTCCACCTGAACGGTTGGTCATCCCATCTACATTGCGGACTGGAAGAGGTTAGTCTAGGTGAGTGGTAGGAAGGCGATGTTTTTGAACAAACTGCCAGTCAAGACAATTGATATCAGTGCCTGAGTCAATCAGGGCATGGGTGTTGACGGTTTTAAGCGTATGTGATGGTTCTATGAGTTGAACAGGGATTTCCATAGATTTCGCAGTAAGAGATACTAATACAGAGTTACGCTTATGGGAAGGAGGTACTTGTGTTGATCAAGGCTCCTGTTTTAAAAACCCAAGGAGGGGGTGGTGAACAAGACTTAATGAATGACATCTTCGTCGTCGTCATCCTTGAGTTCCAGGAGGTCTTCTTCGACTTCTACAATCCATGTCTTGGCCACAGGTCTGGCAGGCGAAGTGAACACAGGGCAGGTTGTGCTCGAGTGTCCTGCCTTGCGGCATTGGAAGCAGAGATTCTTTTCGATGCAGTGTTTACATTCTTTGGGGGTGAGTTTTCCAATGTGTACCACATCGACATCCATGGTGTTGGGATCTTTGATAGGTTGAGAACAGTTAGACAAAGTGAGGGGTTGGTAGTTTTGGCGAAAGGGGTTGGTGTGTCTTTTGGCGATCTCATTGGTGCAGTCCCATTGAGTGAGGAAGGTAACGGCCTTCTTGTACCATTCTTCAATAGTGACGGGGGGAGTATCCATGGAGAAGATTCACTTCATCAAGTGATCTGGGATTCCGGCAGAGTAAAAACCAATAAGGACATTCTGGTCGGTGATACCAGAGAGTGCAACATGGTTCTGGAATTGAGCATTGTATTTGGTGATGGTGGGGAAGTATACTCCCTTCTTGTATGTCATGCGGGTGGTGGTAAGCCAGGTGATGGTGGTGTTAACCAGATCATGGTGTTTGAAGCTGGCATTGAAGGCTTTGACAAAGTCAAGGAAGGTACCAAAGGTAACAACGGCACTGGTGATACAGTTTTGGTGGAAGGTAGTGGCCCAGGTGAGGGCAGATCCCTCGGTCATATAGAAGAGGGCAAAGGTGACTTTTTTAGCATTGGAGTCATAGACGGCACTGTTGACTTCCAGGTAGAACTGGATGGATTGAAGCCATTGGGTGGCTTTGGCAAAGTCCCTGTTAAACTGGGAAGGGGTTTCGAGATGGAGTTCTGTGGGTTTGGTGGTCATGGTAGGTGTTGGTGGGTGAATGGGTGATGGTGTTATGATTCATTCTTTTCTCTCCTTGTTACGCCAGTCTCTCTGTACTACTTAGCTCATCACAGCGATGCGTTGGACGCTCTTTCCCTTCGGCTGGTTACTATGATACCTGTACCCCTTATCCTCCAATCGCCATTTGCATGCTAACTGGCCTCTTTCCATTCGCTCCACTTATCTCTTATCATAGATGCTTTGTCATGAACGTTCCATCACATTCTATGACCTTCTTTCTTCGCTTATGTAATCACCTTTCCTCTTCGTATATAAACCCACCATTCCCATACTTTTATTTCTCATGCTTGTCTTTCTTGTACTTCCACCTGAATCCAAGCGCTCCTTTGTCCTGTCCCTTAGCCGTGCTAAGGTCTTGCCTTCACTGAGTCTTAGACCATCTCTTGATTGGTCTCTGTGTTGCTTCAACCGTTGTTGTTGTGCAACACCCCCTTGCCCCTTCGTTGCCTCAACGCCCTTGAGGTTCTCCGACTCCCTGCGTATCGCAACAGTCGTTCGTCACTAGGAAATCCCTAGGACACTTCACCCCTCGTCCCTCGCCTCTGCTTGGTTCCTCAGGTCCCTCGGGACTATGCTAGCCCCTATCTGGGTCTATCGTAACAGATGGTGGACGGGTGAAAAGTTGGAACAAAGTACTAGTCTGGGCGATAGGCGTAGGTGATGGTGGAGTGGGGGCATGAGGTAGGTTCAAGTGACCTAGGCTATGGGCAAGGTTCTGAGAGAGCTTTCGTGTAAGGGTTTGCTCTTCCTGGGTAGGGAGTTCTTCATCAGAAGACATCGATGGGAATGGGGGCAAGGAGTGGTCAGAGGTGGTAGGACCTGAGTGTTCAGAGGGGTTCCAAGGAGGGATTCTTCAGCAGGCAAAGTTTGAGGGTAATCGAGAAATGGTGGATTATACGGCGATAGCCACAGGGAGAAGACGCTTGTTTTATGTTACATTAGACCTGAGTAGGGGCTAGCATAGTCCTAAGAGACCTGGAGTGAGGGGGCGAGAGGGGCAAGGTGTCCTAGGTATTTTCTAGCGATATGCGTCTGTTGCGATACGCAGGGACCTCAAGGATGTTGAGGCACACAGGGACAAGGGGTGTTGCGCAACAACAACAGTCGAAGCAACACAGAAGCCACTTGATAGTAGGCTTAAGACTAGGAGAAGGCAAGGCCTTAGTGTGGCTAAGGGATGAGACAAAGAGACTTGAATTCCAGGTGGTAGTTTAGGGAAGACAAGCATGGGGAACTATAGTACGGGAGCAGTAGGTTTATATACAAGGGGAAAGGAGGATGACATAAGCAGTTATGGAAGGTCACGGAATGTTGTGGAACATTTGTGATAAGCATCTGTGATAAGAGATAAGCAAAGGCAAATGGAAGGAAGCCAGTTAGTGTGCAAATGGCTATTAGAGGATAGGGAATACATGGTAGTAACTGG
This sequence comes from Phylloporus cf. tubipes, assembly GCA_038094315.1. Lineage (NCBI taxonomy): Eukaryota > Fungi > Basidiomycota > Agaricomycetes > Boletales > Boletaceae > Phylloporus > Phylloporus cf. tubipes. The sequence goes on from JBBPTZ010001215.1 coordinate 3,400, forward strand.
CTGAGAGAGATGAGCGTCCAACGCATCGCTAGAATGGGCTAGGAAATACAAGGATGACAAGCGTAACAAGGAAAAAAAAGAATGAATCGTAATATTCCCATACATTGGCCGATATTACTCATCACTTTGTAGTCATTGTTTCCCCTTACCCTATGGCACTTCCCTCTCACCTTTAGTCATATTTCTTCGACGTTGTTCCACAACATTCCTTTCCTATCTTGATGATAGTTTCCTTTTACATACTTGGTCCATCTTTCTCTTCTCGTTAAATACCTGTCACATGCACATGTACTCTTTAAGCTATTTCTTCTTGGAATACATCCAATAGATCGCCTACTACGAGTCCATCTTGTCATTTGCCTAGCCGACCTCCTTGACTCCCTCTTCTTTGTAACCAACACCCTTCACTCCAATGCCAGTCAGGCTTACACCTCTGGATCTCTCAGCACCCAGTCAAGCCTATGCTTCTGATGGTGTCATCTCAATAGTCCAAGACTATGCTTGCCCCTACCCAGGTCAAGCGTAACAGTTGTCCTCATTCAACAGCAGCTTCAGATGCACTATCTGCACTTACCTCTGCTCTCAATCCAGCTGCAATGAAAAATTGTGATAATAGCAGGATCAGTCAGATACTTCAAGTCTCTGAGCACAGATCCATAATGAGTCAATTGCAGATAGAGCTATGAGAAACTCATCGTTGTGTTGAGAAGCTAACAGATTGACTCTTTCAGGAAAGCCAATGTGCTAACAATGCTGAAGCACAGCTTGAGATAATGAAATTTATGCAAAGCCACCACTTTTTCATTTGCCCACAGTCACCTCCAAAGAATGATCATATTGCACCAGTGGCTGTTGAAAAAGACTAAATGATAGAAAACTAGTATCTTCAATAATAAATCTATGGACAATTTAACCTTTATGGAACTGACTGAACAATAAGATGAAATCAAGAAACATGATCTCATTGTTGAATATTAGAGAAAAGCTGATTACCAAAATCATTCCACAACTCTTCACCATCAGTGCTCTGCCATATTGGCATATACACTGATTGGATTTGATTAATGCCAACCCATAATGTGCACACATTACTCAGATAAACACAAATCTCAAGAAGTCTTTTGCATGCAGGTGAATTGTTGATATTGAGAGGGACACAAAGATGTCCAAAAGATCCTTGTAATGCTTGCATTCCCCATTTTGCAGTTTGACAATAGGCAAGAAGTTAATGATTGAATGCCAGAAGCTCTTCATGTTCAATCTCACCATTAGGAAAATATGCATCACTTTTCAATGGGGCTTCTATTTTGCCAGCAATTGCAGCTGTGCCCTGAGGAAATGCAAAGTCAGCAATAAGATAGTATCCATTAGGAACCTTTCTTTGCAGCTGATCAAAAATTGGACAGGCAGTATAGAAGTCATGCCAACTGCCTGGAGCATTAAGAACTGAGGATATAACACATCCTTGTGTTAATAATCAGGTCAAATGACTCAGAACAAGCTTAGATTTGAAGAACATACCTTGTGGTGAGAAGGCCAAGACATTTGTAATAAAATGAGCACTTTTCCAGTTATTATATGTTGCATTCTCTACTTTAGAATCATTTGCAGTTTGACAAGGAAGACTAACACCATTAATGGTACCAAATGCTTCTATCAGATGAGGATGGCAGGCACAGATAACTGAGCTAAACTTCTCAATCTCCTAATGATTGGGGAAATGAACAGTTGCTTCAGGTAGTTGAGTAAGGAGTGTAAAGAGGATATTAAGGAAGAAGTCCAGATAGTAATTGACAGTAGTGGGAATAAGAGCAAAGATTTGCTGGAAAGAGACCTCTTGCATTGCAGATGCAAGGTAATAAAGTATTAGGCCAAGTGCTCCAGTAGCATCCAGAGATCTGCTGACCAGTCAGGGCTGGCCATTAGAGGACATATCTTGACATGGAATAGGGGTTTTATCCCAGATCTCCTGAAAGCCATTGTCCAACAGATATTGGAAAGTAGCCACATCAAAGCCCATGGTGGTGATATAAGCATGGTCATCCATGCTTTCATACAATTGGGTCCATGGAATTGACTGACAAGGATTGGGAAGCAGCTGTGGCCTGCAAAGGTAATGGTGGGATGTATTTCTGGTGTAAGATTGATTTTCCTATGCCTCAAGTGCACCAAGAACAAGAACAGTAGTGACAGCAGATAGAAGAACTTGGTTTTTATTGTCATTGAGAAGGTATAATGCAAGAATAGTGTCAAGATCATCATCCAAATCCATGTTGGCTCAGAATGGATGCTTCATGGATGGTCTGTAAATTTACAGATGTGTTACAGTTATTGGATTTACAGAAAATAATCTGTTAATTTAACTGACACGAACTGAGTCCAGATACATGGTCACAAATTTACAGAGAATTGTCTCTAAATCCTTATGGGAAGTCACCCACTTAAGGAATAAACCCCTCAAGGCCAGGTTATATCAGGCTCCTTTCCACCAACCCTGCAAGTGAGAGGGGGCAACACCCTATGATCATTGGCTAGGTAAATCCACATGGCTATGAACTTTTCAAACACTGCCTAACTTTAATCCTCCTCTCACTCATTGCAACAGCTGGTGTAAAACATTGGTAAACAGTCACTGCCACTAAGGGTTGGTTGGTGAAATATGAAAAAAAATGTTTCTACACCAACATTAGGATTACAATTTTTAATGGGATCTATGACTTTTCTTGTGCATGTGTCACCTTATGGCCACAGTACCAAATCAAGAAATCCTTTGAAGTCATGTTCCATCACTATCAGAGATCTGAGAATGTATCTAGCAAAAGTTCCTTCTTCAGCCTTGCTTTTGGCAGGTGAAGGTTGCTATAGCCACACTCTGTGGACAAGATGTAGTTTATATGGCTGGCACAGGATGGGGAAAACTCTTAGTTTCTGGATGCCCCTATTATTTCACCCCAATGGAATTCAGATTGTCATCATACCTTTAAATCTCCTTGGAAAGCAAAATGTTGATAGACTGGCAAAGCCAGGTATTTGAGCCATTGCCATCAACTCTGAGACAGCTATACCAGCAAACTTCATTATAAGTAATGATTCTAAACTTCATTAAGTGAAATGGTACACTCACTCATGGTAGGCAATATGCAACTTCCAATACTACATTGCAATTATTAGCCCTGAACAGGCTATGAAACCCAACAGTGACTTTGAAAGATTGTTGAAGGATGTTAGCACATATGCTGATTGTCTGGTCACATGTCAGCTAGTATTCCAAACACCTCAGTATATAGACCAACACTGTTTGTTTTCTTCCTTTCCCTCAATCGTTCATCTTATGAACACTGAGAGTAAGCCATACATTGTTTTCTGATTCATGCCCATATCTTATATCATACCTAGCACTATGTCTAGGTATATAATCAATCCCAATCATTCATCTTATGAACACTAAGATGCTGTGTCTAGTTTCTACAGATTATGAGCCCTGTGGGCATGCTCTAAGCACTGCCTGCATATACTAGACACATACTCAATCCAAATACTTTGTTGGACCCACAAATTTGGCAAGTGGTCTATTGATCCCTTATTGGACCCACAAATTTGGCAGGTGGCCTTCCAATCTGGTTGATTATCCCCAACATATTTCTGTGAGATTGGCTGCTTTTGGGGAAGCATCAGGGTGTTTATATCTGCATGCTGTGAATTGTGCCTTTACCCTTTGTCTCTCTTACCATGTCCAACACCCCAAACACCTGCAGTCATGCCTGTACCAAATCACAGTCATCCAGTCTGCCTCCTCCTAATAATACGATAACACCCTCATCTAAGCCCTCACTCAAGGCTATCTCTATCAGCCAGGGGGATCTTGGCAAGCTTTCCAAAATTCTTGATCATGGTGTTAATAACTGGCCTGTGTGGAGTATTCAGATGCACAATTTTTTCTTACTCAACCATGGAGGTGCCTATATCCATGGTATGCTTCAATGCCCCAATTCCCTTTTGGACTTTCTTGGTGCACTTACCTGGGATGCCAATCATCTTTGCATTGTTGCCACCTTGCATAACTGTTGTTCTAATAAGGAACAACTTTTCCTCCATGACTACACTGATGCATCCTTGGCATGGGAGGCTATCCAGGCCCATCATGAGCAACTTGGGCCAATCACACAGATACACCTCATCCAGAAACTCATACAGGTTCATTACTGCAAATCTGAGCACCTTGCTACCACAAGTATGGCCATTGCCAAGGATGTTCACTGAGTGTATGCTATGGGTCTCCCCACTGAGGACATCTTCATCCTCATCATCACTCTGAACACTCTCTTTGACAAGCTCCCTAGTGTTCATGACCATATTGCAGACTGTATTATTTATAGCAGCACAACTGATTCATATATGCCTACTATAGCCTGTATGTGCCTCGATATTGAACAACAGTTAATTGATACAGCCCAGTCGACCTCTGCAGTCCCTTTTGCCTTGGCAGTTCCTGCCTCTCTTCCTGCCACTCATCCTCCATCGTCTACTTGTAGTTTCTGCGCACAACCCAGTCACTCCAAATGTTGCTCTAATCCCCAATATTGTGGTCATCATATTGGCCACTCTAAGAAGGAATGTTTCAGCCCTGGGGGTGGTCACAAGGGTCAATATGATGATGTTCTGGCCAAACATGCTAACCATTGTGCCCATGGTCCTGGGACTTCTGTTCCTGCTTCATCTTCTGGGTCCTGCTGAAACAACCCAACAACCAGTCAAGGTGTTGACACTGAGTATGTCAATGTTACAGGCTGCTCAAACAGAACTTTTGGTGAGCATGCACCAAGGCTCTCCAGTTACCAAGGTTGGAGGGGGAAAACCAAGAGGATAAACTGAGGTCCCTTGGCTGGCTCTGGGCCTTTATATACTACTCTAATATATGTATATGTTTATACTGAATCTAAAATATAAGGTCTATGTATGGTCATAACATATGGTGTCCGTGTGTATCACCATAAAGAGAACAGCCTTAAGGCTGTGTGGAATGGAAGACATGGCCTTGCATGTGCCTTTGGCAGGAAATGGAAGCATAGACATGCTGCCTGTGCATGTTAGAAGCATAGAACATGTGGTCAACACATGTATCGGGAGTCGTAATGAGTCATGAGGGGTCATGAGAAGCATAAACATGCATCCTGTGCATTGATCATGAGTCATAAGATAAGAGAGAAGCATAAACATGCATGCAATGCATGTATGAAAGAAGAAAGGTGTTATGGTTGTATTATTGCGTCAGTCTGTTTTCCACTTTTCTTTCGCCTATTCCGACCCCGGCCCCTGCTGGGAGCACTACTTATTCATTGTGTCGCTGAACCGGCAGCTCCTCTATCCTGCATTCTGGCCTGACACCGTTCCTTCGGATCCTACCGGGACAGGCTCCGGACTTTCCGCTTGATCATTCTGTACGTTTCCATGGACAGCCTCTACTCCTCCGCCGCCTCTCTCACGGCGGCGTCATCTCTCCGCTATCTTCACATTGACTCATACGTACTTACCAATCCGCAGTAGTTCCATCCGCTTCTATGGACTTCTGTCACTTACGTATACCTCGAGTACTTATACCTTCGCTGCCTGTACAATAATCCCCATTCTTGATCTACACAATCTAGCGTTGTTTCTTGAACCAACCCCCAGATCTCTTTGAGCCTCTGCATGCTCTTGAGTTGCTCTGTAAGTTCCTAGGCGATTCCTAGCGAACTCCCCTCGTTCACCTTCGACCCGACGACCGACCCGTCATCCGCACCTTCGGATTGAACATTGGCCGCGTCTGACGTTCCAGATCTATGTTTGCAACGCTACGCGTAACAAAAGGCATGTGGCATAGAAATGGAAGTGCATAAGATAAGGCACTGCCTCATGTAGTGGATAAGAGATAAGGGCTGTGTCTGGGCACAGGGTAGAAGATAAGAGAATGTCCATTGTGGGCGACTGTGACAAGAGTGAAAGTGAAGCATCATGTGTCTGTGGGATGTAAGATAAGATAATAAATAAGAGTGAAAAGTAAGTCTGTTGAATGTGTCTGTAACACCTGCAGCATGGTTTGTTATGATAACACTGGCCATGCATTCTTTGTGGATCTGTTGTATCATGCATGGCTGTCCCATCTTCACTCTGAAGTGCAATGCTACTGGTTGACCCATCCGTTTTAAGACTCATTATGTCTGCCAGGGCTACTCTGCTGTTTTTGGCCAAGATTATACTGCCATGGCCTCTCCCACTGCACACATGGAATTGTTTTGTGTTTTGGCTCACCTGGGCACCTCTTTGGATTGGGAAATGGAGCAACTTGACATTAAAACTGCATTCCTTAATGGTGTTTTGGCCCTGGACAAGGTGTGCTACATGGAACAACCTGATGGTTTTCTGGAACTGGGCTTTGAAGATCACGTTTGGGAACTTAACCATGCGCTCTATGGCATGAAACAGGGTGGCTATGTTTGGAACAAAACTCTCAATGATCAACTGGTCTTTTGGGGTTTTACTCATCTTCCTTGCGAGTATTGTATATACTACTGCTGTGACTCGACTGGCATTGTGATCCTCACCATCCATGTTGATGACTTCATGATGCTTGGTGACACTTGTTCTGCCCTTACACATTTTACAGAGCAGGTTTGTATTCACTGGCAATGTTCCAATGTCGGTGATGCTACTTTTCACATCAGTATCACCATTTCTCAGGATCATATTGCTCATATCATTTCTCTCTCCCAAACTGCCCTTATTGATCGCATCATCTCTCAGTTTGGCCTATCCAATGCTCATCCTGTACATATTCCAATGGACCCTGGCCTTGTGCTTATATATTCCCCACCATCTTTTTCTAATTCCAATGGTCACACTCAACTGGCCTGTACTGTTACAGACGCATTACAACGGACTTAGCATACTTTTTCATTCTCTTATCTTATCTTATCTAACAACCCACAGACATGTGACACTTCACTTTCACCCTTGTCACAGTCGCCCCTGATGCCTTATCCTCTTATCTTCTACCCTGTGCCCAGACACAGCCCTTATCTCTTATCCATGGCATGAGGCAGCACCTTATCTTTTATGCGCTTCTGATCTTCCATGCCTCATGCCTTCTTTTGATCCATGCAGCATCCTCATGGTATGCTTCTTTACTTCTATGCTTCTCATGTTTCAGATCCATGCGCACACCGCATGTCATGCTTCTCTTCTGATGCACATGAAACACCTCATGTTACACTTCCATTCCACACAGCCCTAAGGCTGTTCTCCTCATGGTGATACATGCAGTAGCCGCATGTTATGGACATATATGGATACGTATCAGTAGATTCGGTACAAACATGTACATACCCCTAGGTAGTATATAAAGGCCCAGAGCCAGCCAAGGGACCTCAGTTTGTCCTCTTGGTTTTCCCCCTTCAACGGAGAGCCAGTCTTCACACTC
>JBBPTZ010001216.1:0-10847 GCA_038094315.1 Phylloporus cf. tubipes
GCCCGACTTACAGCCTTCAAGCGCGAAAGCGAGCATGTTCGCCGTAAAGGACGTCACGCTGGTCGCGTGTGGTCCTCCGCGGAATCGTCACACAGACAGGTTTGGTCTGATTCTCTCGATTGAATGACGATCGTCTCTACGGGATGTCTGTTTAGAAATTGGAATAGGTATGATTATACCAACTTGAAGATTTGAATGAATGAAACATGCAACCTTTGTAAACGAAGTACACGAGCTGTCCTTGTGGTACTCTTAGTAACCCCACCTACCCTTCTCCTCTTCTTTATCCTCCGGGCTACAATTGAACTTCCACTGTTTCAAAAACTCATTCATACTTTGATACTCTTTCCTTTTCCTTCCCAAGAACACTTGATAATCATCTTTATCGACCTTGCTGTACTTCATGTTAGTGTCATATTTGTTTTTGTAGTGAGCTTCGTGCTTCATCTTCTTTTGTTTGCATTTTCCTTTAGAGTCTGACCGACAGCGGAGGATGTTGACACCATTGTACTGCTCTTGGACAGCATCTAAATCGGTTGTATGCCATCCAATAATACAGGGGTAAATCTTCCCCTCAGCTCCCTCGCTGCTCCACACGCGGGCCCCACAGCAAAGGGAGCGGGGATTTGCAACATTGAGACTAACAGTGTCATCTAGGTCAGCATCACAATAGACGTGTGGCACCATGCACGCCTCTGGATGGTTGAGAACGAAATCTACGTGGCAACGAACACAATGCTGGGGTTCAGACGTAGTGTGGCAGCAGCACCCACCACAGCAGCAGGTACAAGGGGTGGATATGGGTTTGGTGGACTGCTAATCATTTGAGTAAAGCACGAAACAGAATGTATAATGCTCACCATGTCAAAAGTATCTTGGGAGGATGTTTTGGACTTGAAAGAAACGAAATGAAGCCACTCTTCAAAGATAGGGGTCATGACTTTCGGATATTGCCAGCCAATCCGATCACTAATGCTACATACCAATGAGTCAATCACCGTCGTCAGATGCATATGAAACACCAGGCTCGTCGTCCCAAACCTCCGATGCCTGTTCTTCACGTTCTGCACGTCCGCGTCTCTCCTCTTCCAGATCATAGCTCAGCTGAAACCCGCAAGCTCTGCGTATCCCACGCGCGACCCACTTGTCCGTCAGACCTTCCAACATGTAATTTCCAGGCCCCCGATCGCATTCTTGGTCCGTGCAGGCCACCTCGTAGTTTATCCCCACCATGGCGAACAAGAGACGCACGGTAGCCACCAGGTTTCTCCTGTACTCGAGGACCGCATAAACGTCGTTGCACCGAGGACGTTCGATGGGACCGAAAAGGATTTCGTAGATGTCAAGGACGGCTCCTTCCTGGAGCGCCACCTCGCCCGTCTCGAGGCGACGGCCACGACGGTCGTAGCTCCCGTCTGGGTCGTCAAAGTACCCCCAACATATTGGTTTCCAGCCTCCTCGAGTGTGCCAATTGGGTGGGGGACCGTTTGTAGTCGGGTTATGGTAGAGTGGAAAAGTGGGGATGTGGTCGTACATCTTGTAACCGAGGGAGTAGTACCATTCGATGTCGTAAGTGTGGGAGAGACAATGGTACTTGATGTGCACATCGATATACTTTGGTGCAGCTGGGGAGTAGATCCGAACAAGCATGTCTGCGTTGCGAGGCTGACGACCATGTCATGAGCCTATCAGGGGGAAGAACTGCACTCACCTTATCGTCATCCGACTCGACCTCTCGCCACATGATTGAGACACACTTTTGGAGTGTGCCGTTGTCGAGACCCAAGTCGACTTCTATTGCCGCGATAGCGCTGCTGACGGCATTCGATGGACGACTGAAGACGTTTCTGAACATGGTATTGGCACCTCGACGGTGTTTGGTGTAGGCAGACCACTGTCCTGAGGATGCTTCGATGGGGGATAGCAATGGGCCAAAGTAGTAGTTTGCGAGAGCTAGTCCCGTAAGGTGGGGCGGGGGGTCTCGTTCTGCTTCCTCTGGGTCCGATATTCCCCACATAGTCGCTGGAAAGAAGATACGGATCCATTACGAGAATGGGGCACCCGTGACGCAACTCGCTCCCACCCGCAGCCCTTGCAACACATCCGCGTGCGACAAGCATGGCGGAACCCTTTTGAGAATACGGGACTATCGACTCGGTTGGCTCGCTGTACTGAACGCCGTTTACCTTGTGTCTGGATGTTCCGTCATTGTGGAGAACGGCAGCGAGAAGCGGACGGTGTGCGGCTCAGTTTGACCGTTTTCGGGTTTAGTGTAGCCGTTCCATTTCGAGACTAATAAAAAGGACTTGTCTCGCTTTCTCCTTCGCTTTCCGCTGCCATCACCATGTCGCGCGTTTTCTGTGTCCCCGCTATATTTTTCCTGTTTGCCGCCTTTGTCCTTCTCTTCATCGTCTCCGTCTCGCTGCCGTATCTCACCGCGATGGACATCACTCGCGTGCATACCAACGGCACCGTCCAAGTCACTGGAGATCAGCCCATGTCTCAACTCAGAGTGAGTCTACCCAGTTATTCCTTGCCTTAGCCATTGACACGGTTTGCAGTTGGGCATTTGGCATGTCGTCTTCCTTGTTTACCCAAGTTCTGCCCTTACCCATGCATAGGACTTATTGCTATACCTCCCTCAATGGAAACACAGTCTGCAGTGATACCGGTCCGTTATTTGCTACTCCATCGCTGACCTGGACCTCATTTCAACACCCAGGCCATGGCTACTCGCTGTCCATCCAAAATGGTGCCAACAACACCGTCACCATTGGGTCCTCGTGGACCCTCGGTCTCGCAGTCCATCCCGTCGGTATGTCATTCTATCGTACCACCTTTCCCGGTTCTGACCACGTTGATGTAGCGTGCGGTGTTTCTTTGATCGCATTGTTCCTCGCGTTCTCACAGCACATCACGGTCACGCTTCTCGCTTCGCTTGTCTCGTTCCTTGCTGCTACCCTGGCCCTGATCTCGTTTGCCATCGACATTGCCCTCTATGCCTACTTCAAGAACCAGATGGGCAACCTTGGTTTCGGGAGCAACACTATCACCGGACCAGGTACATATGATTGTGTTACGGTCCGTGATCGTGCTGACCCACCTCATTAAAAGGCTTTTGGCTCACCTTTACGTCAATGGTCCTTCTCGTTTTGGCCGGGCTCACCGTGTGCTGCGGCAGGAGACGTAACCGCATGGCCAGCGCAACGAATACCACGCCCAGCCCCAAGACTGGCTTTTTCTCCAAATTCCGCCGAACTAGAGCGTGAGTCGAGCACTGATGGACCCGCGAGCGTGGGGAGGACAAGCCGGAGTATTCCTTTCTTGTTTGGACCGCGATACCAACGAATACGATCTAGCACGATATCTACCTGGAACCGAGTATGGCTTTACCCTTTTTTTCGTTGTTTCAATGCTGGTGGGACCTTTTGTTACTAACCGAGGAGCTGTTAATACACATTTTCTTTGTTGAACCCTAAGGCCGCTTGATGGCTTGGTTCGGAATTCTCCGGGAGGTCTTCATGATGGGACCACGATCATTAATGCTACAATCCAAACTGGGGTGATAAGTGATCAGTTGGAAAGCGACCACCATAATGTCCTCTCTCCGTTACACCGGTTCTTCACGCTTTTACAGGGAGCTCGCAGAGATACCTGTGCCAACGTCGGCCAAGTTTATCAGCACCGTCGCTACATCCGGCGTCTCAGGTGAGCAAGAACGTAGATCCACCGTGTTTCTAATCTCCTTGGTTTCACAGTCGTTCGCGTCTCTTATTCAGTTCGCGATCACGAGCGAAACGTGAAACGATCCATCACGAAAACGCTCACTCTGGGTGGCGGGTCCACAGTGATATCTTCGACGATCAGCCAGGATCCGTCCGAGATCGTGGCTCTTCTCTCTGCGCCATCAGAGAAACGTCATGCGATTCTCAGAGAGGTGTCCGAGGCCAGCGGTGCAAAGAAGCGCTACGTAGAGGTCTGGTCTGGTACTTGCCTCGAGGCGTCACGGGAGGTCACGAAGCAGCACGGCGAGTTCCACGTAGATGGTATGCTATTCCGTGTGGTGTTTCTCGGCAGGTGCTCACACCTCTCTTAGATTACGTTGGATCGTTTTCGTTCACGCCGTCAGAAACTGCGTTGGTATACACCGCCGAAGCTAACCCAGAGACCACCGAGGGGCTGGAGGACGATCCATACCCAAAGTTCCGTTTCGTCCCTCACTTTGGCGAACAGCTGTATACCAGAAAAAAGCCCGTTTTGTTCCTCTTCCGCTGGCGATCTCCAAACCTTGGCGATACCACATCAAGTACCTCTGTTACAGCATTGTCACTCGACCAGCCTCCCAACATACCTGTGGTACTTGGCCAGGCAACGTTCGCTACAGAAACACGTCTATATGCTACCGGATACGAGCAAACCGGTGACGGAAAGCTGTTGGGCATGAAAGCATGTCTCAATCGTCCCTGTGGCATATGGGAGCTCATCCTTCCGAGCGAGGATGCAGGAAAAGCGACGACCATGTCTTGTAAGTCAATCAAGGCCGAGACACCTGGGCGCTCCTGTCGTTCACCGCGGATCCTATTCGACAAGGAAGGAGTCCCGATGTCTCTATTTTGGTTGTCCAATCCACTGGGCGGTGCACACGCATCTACAGTGTCCCTTCACATCCGTGATCTGAGGGGCACTGGGGGAGACAGGGTCCTCGTGGACGCCGTGTACGATCCATCGGTCGACGAGTTTCCAGGATTGTACACCGAGTACAACTTGGCAAATAATCCGTTCATCACGCTCGGCGATCAGACCTACATTTTGATCCAATCGCTCTGGCGTTCTCGTCCGACGTTGATTTCGGTCAATGTTGAAAACGGTCATGTGACCGATCTGACGCCGGTTCTGGGTGATCAACCGCTGTACAGCTGGAATTTCCTTGGGACTGACGGTGCGCGTTTGGTGGTGTGCTCGCGGAGCACGCCGACTTCTCCACCCGACACCGTCCTTTTGACTCTGACCGACGACAAAACCTCGCCTAGTGTTCAAGTCCTTGATAGGCCTTCAATCTCTCTCCAAGGTGCGCATCGCACGATTCGAAGGAACGTCTCTGAACTGAATGATTACAGTCCAAGACGCTCTCAATCGTCTTGATGTACGGATCATACCTATTCCAGATAGATATCCCGTAGAAACGATCGTCATTCGATCGAGAGAATCAGATCAAGGATCCAAACCTGTCTGCGTGACAATTCCACACGGAGGACCACACGCGACCAGCGTGACATCCTTTACGCCGAACGTGCTCGCTTTCGCGCTCGAAGGCTGTAAGTCGTGCCCAGTCCTGTGTCTGCATGTCCTCGTGGTTGAACCCAACGAATAGACACTGTATCGTTGCCGAATTATACCGGATCGATGGGATTTGGAGAGAAATATGTCCAGAAGCTAATCGGGAAATGCGGGTCGCTCGATGTTGCAGAGTGTATCGCGACCGTCGACGAACTTGTCCGTCTCGGGCTCTCCGAGCCGGGAAAACAAGTCGTCCAAGGCGGAAGTCATGGAGGCTTTCTCACCGCGCACCGTACGTCCCCCCATCCGTCGTAACCCCACTCACCCAACCCTGCCGACCAGTCATCGGCCAACACCCCGACGTATTCAGCGCCGCGGTCCTCCGCAACCCGGTCATCTCCGCCGGCGAGCTCTGCGGATCCGACATCTCCGACTGGCCCTTCCGTGAGTTCGGGCACGCGTTCGAGCCCGGTACGCACGTTACCCCGGACACGTTCTCTGCGCTATACGTCGCCTCGCCGATCGCGCACATCGATCGGGTGCGGACGCCGGTGTTGTTGTTGATCGGCGAGGAGGATCTGAGGGCGCCGACGACGCAGGGGAGGGGGTATTATCATGCGTTGAAGGGGAGGGGGAAGGTCGTGGAGATGTTGGTGTTTCCAAAGGAGTCCCATCCTACGGATGGGGTGGAGGCTGCGAGAGTGTCGTTTGAGGCGGGACGGGATTGGTTTCGGGCGTTTACAGGCTGATATCCTAGCCTCGGTTGTTGTGGGTTGATGGGGTTACAAGTAGAAGTAATAAAATGAATGTGTATGATAGAAGGCAATTATTATGACTTGGATGTTCCAGGCTAGTGTCACAACTGTCTTTATAGTAATTAGCACTGAATGGGAAATCGTATTTACACTGCAGCAAATGACTTATCTCGAGAAATTTACAAGCTGTGCACCCCGAATGAGGAAATAGGACACGTGATTCGGGGTTCCCCCGTCGCTTGTGTCCGTCCGAGCCAATGAGCGTCGCTTACACAACCGGAACCCGGAGGCGCGCGCGTCACTTTCGGAGCAAGGTCGGGGTTGACGGCGTTGGGCGGTGACCCTCCTTTCGAAGGAGTCGCGTTGAGCTGAGGGCGGGGCAACTGGTATATGGGAATGTATTCTACATCAGTTGTACGAGAAGAAACGAGTGGCGAAGTGCGATTCTAGGCTGTAAAGTGGCATAAAGTGCCCGTTTTGCGGGGATAAGTGAGATAAGTGGCCCAGGCCGAAAAATTTACACATTTTTACAATTTTTGCTTAGTAATATGATAGAATACCACTCGTATATAAGACAAAGTGTAGTTTTTGGGGATTATCAATTCATCGTCTGATTCACTCGACAGATCCCCTAGTGACTCGAACTCTGTGCCCGCTCATCATCTTTCAAGTCCAGAACATCCTCCCAAGATACTTCTGGCATGGTGAGCATTACACATGCTATTTCATACATTGCTCAAATGATTAGCAGTCCACCAAACCCATATCTACCCCTTGTACCTGCCGCTGTGGTGGGTGTTGCTGCCACTCTACGTCCGAACCCCAGCATTGTGTTCGTTGCCATGCGGACTTCGTTCTCAACCATCCAGAGGCATGTGTGGTGCCACACGTCTATCGCGAAGATGACCTAGAAATTAGTGGAAGTTCCAAGTGTGGTAACGCCCATTCGCTCTGCTGTGGTAGTGACGTGTGGTGCCATGAGTCTCGCGATATTATTTCCGGATCCCCTTGTACTATGGGATGGCATACGACCGATTTGGATGCTGTCCAAGAGCAGTTCAACGGCGTCAACATCCTCCGCTGTCGGCCAGACTCCAAAGGAATATGCAAACGAAGGAAGATGAAGCATGAAGCTCATTATGAAAACCACTATGATAGCAGGATGGAGTACAGCGAGGTCGATAAAGACGATTATCAAGTGTTCTTGGGAAGGAAAAGGAAAGAATGTCAAAGTATGAATAAGTTTTTGGAATGGTTGAAGCCCAATCATGACTCGGAGGATGAGGAAGAGGAGAGGGGCAATTGGGGTTACCAAGACTCGGACCAGGACCACGAAGCTTAAGGATAGCTCGTGTATCGTACTAGACTCGAGTTTCGTTTACAAAGGTTGCACGTTTTTTCTCGTTCAAATCTCCAAGTTGGCGTACTACTATCGAGGTAACCGTACTACCATTTCAAACCAGTAGTATCTCGTGCCAAGGATGTGTGACCTGAGGACAATTCGGTGTACATGTGTGGAGGCTGCGAGAGTCTCATTCGAGGCTGGATGAGCTCAACTCAGGAGACCTTGTATAATTGTGAGTGGAATTGCGATGCTTCTCGATCAAGAATAATGGCTTCACCCAAATCCTGGATCCCTCCACGCAGATGGTCATAGCAAGTCTCAAAGACCTCCGTAGTGACCGATCAGGGTGACCTTGTGGGCAGAGTTGCAAAACGTCGCGAGCGCGTGTGATCGCCTCGTCGATGTCATCGGTCCCATCTCCTTGTCGAAACTTGGCAGCGAGAGACTCGGCAGACGAATCCAACCGTCCAACTGGCATGGGAAAGATCATTTCACTGCGCGAAATACGAAGATAGATAATGCAACTTGAAAATCCATGCGGCTGACGAACTGTACCAGTGGAAACCAGTGAGCTACGGTGCGCTTGGATGTACTTGTTCAATTGCAAGTGCACGGCTAGTCGTATCCAATACGTTGCGGGCTAACAAAAGAAGGTAAAAAATACCTTTCACACTGTGTTGGTTCAATGAACTCGACTAAACACGGTGGTTTGGGAAGAACGAGAGGATGTCGCCAGGATGAATTGACGGAGTGTGAGGATATGGATACGTGATTTAGAACCCACCGTCACAGGGTGAAAGAAAGTAAAGGTGCGGATCCGTTAGGGCAGGGCACTGCTATGGTAGACGCACTCCTCC
Organism: Phylloporus cf. tubipes; assembly: GCA_038094315.1. Lineage (NCBI taxonomy): Eukaryota > Fungi > Basidiomycota > Agaricomycetes > Boletales > Boletaceae > Phylloporus > Phylloporus cf. tubipes. The sequence continues at coordinate 8,235 of JBBPTZ010001216.1, forward strand.
ATCTGTTGGCTCGGTTGAATTCCAAGTGACATTTGGTAAAGGATGAAGGCGTCGAGAGGCAGGTTGGACGCGAGTGAAAGGGAAGATGTAGGAAAGTACGGCGAGTCGGCAGGTCGACGTGGGGGATAACAACAGTGTCATGGTATTTGATGGGACCATGTACCCTGTCGCAATTGGTCATCACGTTCATCACGTTCATTGAATGGTTAGAGTGACGCATGCAAAGGGTGGGATCGTTTACGAAGCAGATTGGACGAGAATGGTGAGGTATGCGCGGTATAACGTTGTTGTTGTCGTTATCGAGCGTATGCATCACCTCAGGCCGATGCATACTTGCTCGGAGTGGAAATAAGCAGTATCCGACGGCTAGGATTGCTGGACCGTTGGAGGCCTACCAACACACTTCCCCATCCCTGAAATGGGGGATAGATGTAGTCAAAACATTACACCAACGCTAGAGGAGCACTACTACTTACATGACGTGATTCACTACAAATCACGAGCGGCACGAGGTCTTGCCACGAAAAGGGCCGACAGCGAGGAAATCTGTTTTCCCTGGGATCATTCAGGAGCGATACCGCGTGTGCATAAGAGTCGACCACTCACCCAGGTTGCGGAGCAAGCGATAACGAACGGGACGCTAAATCCCTGCCGTGAAGAAACACTGAATATCAACACCCCCAGTAACAGTGGCATGGTAATAATTCGCGCCCAATCACGATAATGTTTTACCGAGTCTCGAAAAAGATCGCAGAGGGCTTACTGCACCTGTTTAAGGAAGAGACGGGCACAACGAAGACACTGCTGGGGGGGATCTATTAAACCAATTATTGATGGTTTCTCGGTCTAGTTTTGAACATCAGTGGTGAGCCTCTACAGGCTTTACATCTGCTTCCAAGAATGACAAGAATGCCTCTGCACCGCCCCCGACTTCCTCTCCCGAAACGGCAGACTTGACAGCTTCGACGTCTGCCTTGGTTGGTTCCGTACAATCGTATGCAGCGAGGTCTGCAGCGAGGTCTGCGGGGAGAACTGGGGGCTTGGGGGGAGCAGGTGAGGCGAACACCTTTACGTTTCCGACGTGGGCATCCTTGGCCTGCGAGAACAAGTCAGGAACACGAGACAAACGACCGACTAAACACGCACTGCGACGGGTGGTTTGTAGGCTTTGAGTTCTCTTATGTAAAAGTCCTGGACGAGGTCTGGAGCAGGTCAATGCGCTGTTTGGATCGGCGAGATGCGGAATGAATACCTCGGCGGGCAGCTGACGAAGAGAATGCGCGTGCACTGCGAGCACTTTGAGACTGTCGACGACGACGGTGAACACGACGACGACAACGGCGAACGCGGCACTGACCAGCTTTGTGACGAGACGGACCGAGGACATGACTGCAAAAGAGAGAGCGTAGGCGTGACCGTGTGACCTAACCTATCTGGGTGTCACGCTATGTTGTACCCCTTTGCCGAGTGTCTCCGTAAACAAACTCATTACCACGATGCTTTCTATTGCTGCTCGTCGAGTACCTGCTACCCTTGTCAGTCGTGCCACCCTCGTACGGACGTACACATCGAGCTTCAAGGAGGGTAGTGTCGCGCAAAGCAAGGAATTCGGGTGAGTTTTTATTTGGCATTTTCCAGCCAGCCTTGGTAAACAGCATTTCTACAGAAAGAAGGAGAGAGCTCACGAAGGTGTGCTTGATTGATTAGTGTGGTCGAAATGGTTTGACATGTCGCAGAGGAATATGCGCGACGACACGACGCAGAGCTGCTCCGCAAGCTGAAGGCCCAGGTAAGCGAAAATGCGGCGCTCGTACCCAGTGATGCTCACAGACGTGCAGATCGAGGACAAGAAGAAGGAACTTGTGCGTCGCGATTCTAGTTAACAGCTTAGACTGTCTTACGCTTTGTCGAAGAGTGCTGACGAACGTTTACAGGCTGAGCTCGAGTCCAAGGTCAAGGATCACACGGAGTCCAAGTAGCCTTATCTGCCCATGTTCATTAGCAATTTCTTTCAAAATTCATTTTGTTGTGTGCTTGGATGTCACTGGCGAGTAACTATCACTGAGAATGTGCCAGCCCCGGGATCCTTGCTCCGTCGCGGTCGTTCGGTTAGCCATAGTACGCAACGACCCACTCTTCCTGGACAAGCGATCTGATCCTCGACGCAGGGCCTGGCAGCTCTGAAGCGCAAGCCCAGAGACCAGTCGATCGCATGTAAGCACGCCATCACCACCGACTCGAGCCTGACGACTAGTAACCCAAACAGCCTACCTGCTTGATCTGCAGTCCTATTTTCCGGTCACGACCGAGAAGAATGTCAGTCGGGACTGGCGGACGTACGCGCTCGAGCTTGAGAAGCAGCTCGCTACTCTCAAGACCCAACGCGATGCAGATCAGGATCGTACGTGTTGACCACACTCTGCTCACTCACCCACCAAATCCGCCCCAGTGCTCTCAAAACTCAACAGCGATGCGTCTCAGGTAGCGTCGACCTCGGACCCGCCGCCGCCAAAAAAGAAGAGCAAAAAGAACCACAGCAAAGATCAACACGACCTCGAGTGGAACTGGGACCAACTTCGTACTGGCGAGTCTATTCAACCCAACGCATATATG
>JBBPTZ010001217.1:0-10847 GCA_038094315.1 Phylloporus cf. tubipes
GCCTCCCCCCCATCATCATCATCATCATCATCATCATCATCATCATCGTCATATAGTATTCCATCATGACGCCCTCCGCCAAGACGTCGTCTTGTCCTCTTCCGACTCGGAATCAGAGGTCCTACGCGAATGCCTGTGCGTCGGTGTGGGATGACGCGCATACCATGCCAACGTTTTACGCTGTCGACGCGTCTGCACGACCTCGGGTGCGATCGCACGCAGCGCATCGACGTGCGACGCAGCGAAATGGGCGACGAGCGGGGCGTATGCGAGGGAGAGGAGCTGGGCGGGGGTGTACACGACCGGCCCGGGCGTCGCCGTCGGCGTGGGTACTGTCCAATATGACGTCAGCACCCAAAGAGGAAATACGGAAAAGGTGTCGTACACGGGGACGGCGTGCGTCTGTGGATGGGGACGTAGAGCGCTGGTGCAGCTGGCAAAGAGGACATGTGTGGGCTTGTGTGATACGAGACGGTATCGAGTTCGAGCGTTTATATATATGAATGTGGAGACGCCCACTGGAAGGCAGCCAGCACTGGCTGGCATGGCCGAGAATGTTCTCTCTCGTTCCCGTTCGCGTCATCTGAGCTGAGCGGTGTTGCGATTCGTGTCCATGCGTGATACGTGCAAGTAAATTACTCGGAAACGCGTGCTACAGCCCGCCCTTCAAACGTCGACAAATCGCTTGACATTTCCCAACCACCTCACGTACTCCTACAGAAACCACCACGCACGTCAGCCACCAGCCACACCGGTACCAGAGCACGCCATTCGCACACACACACCTTTTGTTCCTTGTATTCCGAGAACTCGGGGATGAACGTGGCAAGTGCCTCGTTCACGCCCCGCTCGTTCAACCACCTCTCAAACTCTTCTTGCATGGCCGCGTCTAGCGTGTCAAACTGAGGACCGATGTACAGCCCACGACGTTTCCAGTCCGCTTCTGCAGTCAGCTCCGTCCCGAGCTTGTCATCGGGGTAGTACGAAATGTTGTCCACAAGGAACGAGCCCTCTTGGCACATCGTGTCGATATTGAGCGAACCCTTGGCATTGTCCTTTTTATCCCGAGTCAGCATACACAAAAAAGGCATCAGAACCACCGAGCACCTTGGTGATCGAAAACGACACGCGCGTAGGATACGAATGCGCATGTGCGTGCTCCTTTTCCTCGTTCTCTTGATCAAACTCGGACTCTTCTTCCACGTTGTTCACGTCCGAGATCGAGAACATGACCCGGATGCTACACATGCCGAAGCGCGTCAGTGATGTCATGCTCGCACATATCCAACACCCACTTTTCGTTGCCAAACTTGCGCGTCAGCGTGACCTCGTCGTTGCCCTCGATGTCCTCGATCTATCACCCGTGTGAATGCCCAATGAAACCGGACAAGAGAAAAAAGAGAAAAGAAAGAAAACGGACCGTCCACACGCCCTCCGCCTTGAACGTCTTCAAAAACTCGGGGTCTTCCGCCGTGACGCCCTCCGTCTCAATCTCGAGCTCGTTGGCCAGCACTTGTGAAAAAACCGTGTCCGCTGTCCGAGGTGCGCGAGTGAGAGATGTTAGAGGACGAGCGGCGGGAGTACGTACAGGCACCTGCCGAGAAACGACTGGGGGTCATCGAGAACGCGCGCATCGCCGTACGCGAGGCGATTTGCGCAGAGAGTAACGTTCGTCCACTGCGCAGCGTCGGACGAACCACCACCCGGGAAGACACGGAAGTAAGCTGGCGGAGGGCACGCAGGGCAGTCATCGTGTGTTTTTGTTGGACAAAGGTGGTGGAGAAAAAGTAAGCTTCCTTAAAAGGCGGCGTAGGAGTAGCCAAAATTTAAGCGATGTGTTTGGCAACAGCTTGTGGAACAAACAACCATCGCCCGATTTGGAAGGTCTGCACTCTCCGATTCGCGATCCAGCTAGCGCAAGGACCTCAAATTCCAGTGAGCGAGCACGGTGCAGACTCTCAAACTATTTATGATAAACCAAGATCACGTAAGTACAAAGGAAGAAGACACATATGCTACGTCAACAACTTACACACACAGACAACACCTACTCAAAGACGACAAGACAGGATCAGCAGGGGAACGAAAAGCAAGCATGACAAAATTGCTCGCCGTCAGAAAAGTCACGTGGAGAGGAAGCATAGAAGAACGGGAAAAACAGTATAAGCGAAATCGGAAACTCGACTTGCAATTCAAAACTTTAGTCTGCATCCCCAGCCCGGCAGTTTTTTGACCACTAAAGGGATCCAAATTCATTTCCATCACGCCTACCACCATTGCCTGCCAGGACCAGGTTAAAGGTTAAAGAAAAGTCGGGCGGGTCAGAGACTTTGAGATCTCGTAGAGGCAGAATAAAATCAATTCAAATCGAGCAAGTAAAAAAAATGCAGCACGGAACAGTTTCAGAGGGAAAAACATGAGGAACACACACAAGAACTTCAAAACGGGGCACAGTCGAGGCGGTGTGATGGACGTGGTTGCTGGTATTAACCATCAGTCATCATGCTCTGCAGCACTGTTTGCTCCCGGATCGGAAGCATGTTCACTCCCCCCGGCTGTTCCGGCAGATGTCGGGCTCTCTTGCGGGATCGCGGCTGCCTTTTTCTTGGGCTTGGCTTCACCGCCCTTGCGAGATCGTTTCTTGCCGGACGCTGCTGTACCGTTAGTCTGTCCCTCAGTTCCCGCATTTCTCGAGGTGTCTGCGGGGTCGAGGGTGGCTACTGGGGTCCCATTCGAAGGCGGTGGAAATGCGCCGGAAGTGACAGGGTAATGAGGGAAAAAGCCTGGCGGAGCCAGCGGGTAGTATGGCACCATGGGAGGAGGGTGGTTCGCGCCGTTCGTGGTGCCATCAGGAGCAGACTGGCCCTCGTGCCCAGGCGGAATGAACCCAGGTGGCGGTGGATAAAAATATGGATAAAACCCTTCTGGGTGAGGCGGATAGTGGGCCATCTGAATCGGTGGAGGTGGCTGGCCGCCGCCGGGGTTCTGCGGGGTTCCGTTTGTGGCCGGCCATTCTGACTCGCCATTCTCCGCCGCTGACATGCCCAGATAATTGAGATAAGCGTGCACTGACAACAAGATCACGTGTACTCACCGGTAAAGGACGTCTCTTCGTTGGTGTCGGGTGCAGTCTTACCCTTGCGCTTGTAGGGGCCACGCTTGATCCCCTTTTGGCGCTCCTTACGAACACCGTCTACACAAGTGTGTTGAATGCCATACTTGATGCAGCGCTCACATGGACGGGCTTCGTCGCAGCGCTTGCATGCGTTGGCACAATTAGTACACTGCTCGACAGGTCAAAATGATTGGGAACGAGATCAAAGCTATCGACTGACCGCCATCTTGACTTGCTTACGTTTAGGACGTGGTCCACTGGGGACAGCAGGGGTGGATTGTGAATACTGCGGGAAACCTAATTTTATTTGACGTAAAAAGTGTTGATGGTTAGAAAAATTAGTACCCACCTTGTCCATGCGGAGGGGGCGGGTAAGGATACATAATTCCAGGCGCTCCTGCAAGAGGAATCATGTATTGCGGTCCTGGTGGTCCGCCGTTTGCGTTTTCGCCGTGACTCGAGTCAGGGGGTTGGGCGTAGTATATCGGGTATCCGGGAGGATAGGCGGCGCCAAGGGGCTGAGCATACGGGGGCATTCCAGGTGGATAGGTATGCTCCTGCGCAACTGGACCAGTATTCTTGGTGTGGTCGTTGGGCATGATAGTTGGGGACAAGATAAGTGACCGGTGTTGGAGAGATTATCTTTTGTTTTCGTAACCTGATAGACGCGGGACTGTTGGTCGAAAACCATGTTGGTAAACAAGTTAGCGGGTAAAGGAAGAACCATCACGACGACGGCGCAGTGATGGTACGGGGCAAGGACAAGGACTCACTCCGCTCGAAATTGCTTGTTTTCCGATCCGTCGCCGCTCAGAACTTGGTGGTGTCCGACCCCGGCTTGTGGTTGTCACCTCGTTTCGTCTTCGACAATCCTGGGATTCGACGGTACTTTGGCTGAAAATTCAGTTGCAATCAGGGTGAGGCCCGCGCGGTGGATGGGCTGCAGTGGTTACTGTGCAAGTGAGGAAGTTGCACGTGCGAACCAAACCTTATGCCGCGCTTTTGAGCCTGGGCCGTGCGCGCCTACCCGCCCCACTGCTCGTCGCGACCGACGACGACAACGCCATATTTAATGTGCGCTAGTCGTCGTTCGAACATGTATGTGCCATAATTACCGTCCGTCTCCCGCTTCTTCGGTCTGCGACAAATTCTCCGCCCCAACCACGTCCAGCTCCGCTCGAACGCAAAACAAAACGTTCAGGCTGGTTTTCTACCTGACTCTCACAGGAATGGCACGTTTGCACGCTCACTGGCGTCTGTTTATCTTTTTCACGTCTCGCTCTCACCCTGACGTCTTAATCCGTCCGCTCCATCTCTTTTGGAACATTCCATGAGTTCGTCGTAGGGCCGCATCGATACCATCAAGAGGAGCACACACATGGCCGCTCCAAACACGCCATTCAAGATATACACCTCCCCTCTTCGTATTCAGCGTCGCCATTGAAAACCGGGTACGCCGTAATGTGACGATGCGCAGATCAAAGGTTCGTGAACCTCTATGAGTCAGATTTCAATAAAAATTCTTGGCTCCTTACATTTGGAGTATCTGTGGCAGTGTCTGTGTGTCTGCCGCACCACGATCAGGGAAATCGGTGAGTCGAGGAAGTCGCCCTCATCGCGTTCTAGATCCCAAAGCCAAATTCTTACGTTTTTGCTGGCCCGCCGGCCGTCGAGGCAGTGTCTTGAGAAAAACGGGGTTTGGCCTGTTTCTGTCCAGGCCTCGGATGTCCTGCCTTGTTGCCTTTGAGCGGCGATCACTGATTGACAACCTCCTGCCTCTCGCGGCTGACGTGGGAAGAGTAATTCCTTTATCGTGAACGCTGTCCCTTGACGACTTTACCATGGGCCACCGAACACTGTAATTGGAACCTGGCCCTGGCTAGGTTACAAGTGCCTGAAAAGATTGGGTTAGGGTCAAGTTTCTGACGCTCGAGCCGAATGGTCCACTTGATACCATACGATGATCAGTGGGCACTTGGCAAACTCTGGTGCAAGCTACGATCGTCCGGGACGTCGCGTCGAAACGGGTGGGGTGGCACTCCTTGGTGTCGACGAACGGCCTCGACGCAACGGCTTTTATGTAGTCTTTTGAGTGGAAAAACTTCGTAGCAACCGCGAGGATAAAGTACGCGGCAGCTTGCGTGGCTGGACGAAGAGATCGGAGGCCCGCAATTACACGCTAGAAGGTCTGGCAGACAATGATACGGAGAGCTCACGGGTTCGAGTTGGGAAATAGTCTTGAAGGTGTTGGAAGATCAGGATGACGAGCCTGGTGCATCCGACGACGATTATCGATCTGGCCTTGTCACACGTTTATCTCCAATTCAAGAAGGTTCTAGTTATCATTGGTAAGCTTCGTCTGTCAGTTGTAGCATTGGTCAGCTGTCGGTTTTTGATCATATTCCTTGGCAATAGCACAGCTGATGGAAACGGGCTAGTCACCTCCGAGATGGCTTCAGGTCCGAGACAATATCTTCCTCGGAAGATGTTTCTGGCATGGCGCGTGTTGCTCAGATAATTGCAGCAGAGGCATGCATGGTTCCGGACGTCTTTTCCCGAACTGACCTGGGGAACGGTAGCGGTTCTTGCGTTCTTATACTTACTCCCTTTGCTATGGGATACTACGCGGTGCACCGAGGGAACTACAAGTAACCATTATTTATCATGGGATGGAACGCAACCGACTTGGACGCTCTCGAAGAACAATGCAGCGGTGTCAACGTCCTCCGCTGTCAGCCAGACACTAAAGGGGTTTGCAAATGAGAAAAGGCGAAACATGAGGTTCATGATGAATATCACTACTAATCTTGTCGCCGGTGTACATAGTCAGGTGAGTATGATCTCGCCATTTTGCCACGAAGGTGCGTACCAGAGTACCTCGTCCGCACCAAGGTCTTCCCGATGCCCTGCCAACAACTTTAAAGATATTGATCATGCGCAGAGTCGCGGTTCAGAGCCTCCATTCCACCTCAAATCCCCATGCAGGTCCGTAGCGGTTCTATTGTGCCGTAAATCGGTACATGACGCGAAGGTTCGCTGTCCAATCTCACCGTTTCTATGGGCTCCTCCTACGATGCTGATTCGACGTCAAGTAGGCTGAAAGGATCCCCAACGGGGAGTACATTTGGTTCCCGGTTGGGCGGTCGAATCCGGTTTCATCCTAGGTTTCACTTGTCGGTTGTCATACCCTTGATAGATATCTCCGGAATAGCTTGTAGCACACTATAAAACTACGCGGAACTACCACTACAAGGAACTCCGCCCCATTGACATGTCCTCGATAACGAACAGACCTGCCCCTGGTATTTCTTACTTCACTCCCGCGCAAGTGCCAGCAGCCGGTACTGCATTGGATCCACAGCCCGATGGGAGATCAATCCCAAAGTTGTTCCAACCCATCAAGATAAGGGGGACCACGTTCCACAACCGTATATTCGTAGGTGCTATCGTCTGGCGCGGTTCTGTAACAAAACGAAACCGCTTAGCTCTCTCCACTCTGTCAATATTCCGCGGATGATGGTCACCTGACTGCGTGGCATCTAGCTCACCGTTAGTGTGCCCTCTTGCTACATTGACCTCCAGTGACAAGTCCCCAGTTGGCGGTATCTTGACTCGGGGACCTGGGCTATCCATGATCGAGGCGACGGCCGTTTTACCCGAAGGACGGATCACACCGGAAGACAGTGGTTTGTGGAAAGACAGCCAGACCGAGTCCATCCGCAAGATCGTCGAGTTCGCCCATTCTCAAAACCAGAAGATCGGTATCCAACTTGCGCACGCGGGTCGCAAGGCATCCACGGTCGCTCCGTGGCTGCATTATGGATCAGTGGCCACCGAGAAACTCGGAGGATGGCCAGATAACGTGTGGGGACCTTCGACTGTACCATTCAACGAGAAATTCCCCGTGCCCAAGGAACTTTCCAAAGCCCAGATCCAGGAAGTCGTAGCCGCGTTTGCTGCTGCTGCAAAACGCGCGCTGAAGGCTGGCGTCGACGTAGTCGAGATCCATGTTGCCCATGGATACTTGTTGTTTTCATTTTTGAGTCCCCAATCTAACAGGCGTACGGACGAGTACGGTGGTAGCTTCGAAAATCGCATTCGCCTGGTTCTGGAAGTGGTCGACACCATCCGGGACATCATTCCCAGTGATATGCCTTTATTCCTCAGGTACGCGATCGATCGTTGGAATTTCGATGATGGTTGAACTAACGGCATCAGAATCTCTGCGACTGAGTGGCTCGAAGAGGCTCTTCCGGATGAGCCGTCTTGGCGGGTTGAAGACACTGTCAGGCTGGCAAGTGTGCTGGCAGAGCACGGCATTGATTTCTTAGATGTCTCCAGTGGCGGGAACCATCCGAAAGCCGTCATCAAAGTCGGCACAGCATACCAAGCCCCATTCGCACATGCCGTGAAACAAGCTGTTGGCGACAAGTTGATGGTGGGAGCTGTTGGATCGATTGCAAGCGGAGTCGTCGCCCAGGAAGTACTGGACAAGGGGCAAGCTGACGTGGTCCTCGTCGGACGATTCTTTCAGAAGAATCCTGGCGCAGTGTGGGCGTGAGTCACTCCGGACTTGGTGGCTCGTTTCACTTGACGGAAATGATGTCCTAGGTTTGCTACTGACTTGGGAGTGGCGATAAAGCTTGCGGATCAGATAGAATGGGGGTTTGGTGGTCGTGGAGGAAAGAAGAAAATGGATTGGTAGCGTATCTGATTAGAAGACGTGCTATGTCAAGTAAACATGTCAAGATGGCGGACTCTATACCGTTGTACCAGTTCCACGGTGACTCTTTGGCGAGGATGGCCAGCCAAACACAAGTTGAAACCATCTGCTGGTGGACGTTATTCTTCAGCAGCTGTCTGGATCAGCCTACTTACAGAACTACGCGTGGCTCGGGACTATGCTGAGACTTTTGTCATGGTATCCTGCTTGCCGATGACGACGACGTTCGATTATTTCGAGTCCCGACCCTATTGCCAGCACCACGCCCCATCCCATCCGGCATCTGGATTCAAATGGCCTTTCTACTTATAAACTCACCGTCGTGAGCCTGGCAACCAGGGTGCACTGGCAATTGTCGGTGCCAAGTACTATTTCAGGTTTGCCACGCATCCTTCACTTCTTCCTTCTGACATTCACCACGACAGAAGGAGCTGAGAATGTCGGGTACCTTTGGAAGTATGGCGCTCGCTGTGCAAGGCTCGGAAAGCTGTTCAGGATGCGTCCATCCCGGAAGAGTGGAAGATCAAGGATACATGCATGGGCGTTCGCTCCGTTACGGAAGACTGTGGACTTTTATCACGACGAGAACTCGACATTACCGATCTGGGAACGAGGGACGTCTCTGCTTTGGTCCGTTTGCTTGTCGACAGGGACTCGGGGTACACGAGTTTGGAGGTCACCACTGCGTATCTCAAGAGTGCTATCATTGCACATCAAGTCGTGAGTCGATCATCTGTTGGTCTCTCATACTTGTCGAACCATCCATTTAGACGAACTGTCTCACGGAAATCTTCATCGAGCGCGCCCTCGATCGGGCGAAAGAAGTTGACCGGTACCTGGTTGAACGCGGCGAACCTATAGGACCTTTGCACGGTTTACCCATCTCATTGAAAGACCAGTTCACCATGAAAGGCTTGGAGACGACCATGGGTACTGGCCTTGTCAAATGTCTCGCCAATTATTGAGATGACATCCCTTTAGGATACGCTTGCAACATCGGGAAGTTTGCAGAAGGCGACTGCGTCCTTGTAGGCGGTGCCGTTTGTTCGTACCAATGTGCCGCAGACACTCATGGTAAGCTTCGTCATACTAGAGCCGCATCTTATATGACTTTCGCGCGCACGTGCAGTGGGGCGAAACGCATAACAACGTATTTGGCCGTACGACGAACCCATACAATAGGAAACTTACGCCCGGTGGCTCTTCGGGCGGAGAAGGAGCACTATTGGCAATGAGAGGTAGCCCCTTGGGAGTGGGCACCGATATAGACGGGTAATGTTTCTGTTCGCGCTCTGGAATCACGTTTGAAATTAACCCGCTGTAGGTCTCTCCGCATCCCCAGCGCTTTCTGCGGGCTGTATACGCTTCGACCCTCGTACGAGCGTTTTCCTTACCATGGTGCTGCTAATACGTTGATGGGCCAAGAGTCTGTCTCTTCCGTGCTTGGTCCGATGTCCACCTCGATCTCGGCATTGAAGCTGTTCACAAAGGCAATCATAGATGCCCGTCCATGGGATCGTGACCCCCTCGCAATCAGAAAAGTCTGGAACGAGGAAGAGTATCTGCTCGCAGAGCATGGCGGCGGGAAAGGATTGTGTTTTGCGATATTGTGGGACAATAAGGTGGTCAAGCCACATCCTCCTCTTACCAGGGCTATGAATATGGTCAAAGAAGCACTGGAGAAGGAAGGTCACCAGGGTAGGTTGATTCCACTATATATGCCAGCCCAAAGGCTCATGTCACTCTCATCGCATCGTACTAGTCATTGATTGGGAACCTTGCAACCATATCGACATCTACCGAAATGCTGTAAGTTCATGACATGTGGTCGGATGTTCACCCAAACCTAGAGTACAGCAAACTATCCTGGTTGCTGATGGAGGCAAGGACTATCGCAAGAGTTGTGAGGCATCTGGCGAACCTCTTATCACCTCGATGAGCCCTGAGGCGGATCCGCATCCCATCGACCTGGAGGTTTCCCTCGTGAAGAGTTTGGTTGGACCTCTGAGGAATAGAACTGCTTGGGAGGTATGCTCATGGAAGCTCTAGATTAAAAGTTGCACTGCCTTACCATATCTTACCCTTAGCTGTGGCAGCTTCATACCGAAAAACGAGCACTGCGCAAGGCTTATCTAGACCACTGGAACGCGACGAGGAATAGGACAAATACTGGCAGACCGGTCGACGCTATCATTTCACCTGCCGTAGCTTATCCCGCCTGCCCGCATGGCTTGAACTAGTGAGTTCCGATCCGACTTGCATGTGTCCTGCCAGCTTCACGTTACTCCAGCGACTCGTTCTACACGACCCTCGGGAACGCAATGGACTATGCTTGCGCTGTCTTTCCTGTGACATTTGTGGACCCGAAGCTCGATCAACCAGTGCCTCCTCATGACTTCCATAACCACGAGGACGAGGCATTTTATAAACTCTGTGTGTTGCTGCCATGAACCGTCGAACTGGACCTGACATTTGACAGACCATCCGGACGTGTTCCCCGGTGTACCTGTTGGACTTCAACTTCTCGGTCGCACACTAGAAGAGGAGGCAGTGATAGGTATGGTGGAATTAGTGGACGCAGCGATCAAGAAACATGCTGTGGTATGAGCGTCCATGGAGAGATGAGACTGATCTTGCAGGTAAAGAACATCAACAAGCTGCTGTTCCCTGAAAACCACAGTTATATGTAAGTCGCCCAGAAACCTGGCCGGTTCGTTTTATTAGTTCTACGCGTACAATGTGTTTTCGCTGAGGAAAGAGTGGCTTTCATAAGAATATTAGTTGAGTATGCTATGATAGGAGAAGAAAGAGAGGGGCGGTAAAAGATTGATTTATCAGAAAAACCTTCTAAACTGAAGGTAACCAGGTGAGCCGTCGTATGGTGGAAAACTGGACTGGTTTAAGGGGGAGTCCATGGGGGAATGCTGCTGATTATAGACATGGGTGCCGTGATGAGGCGTCGCCAGCCCGATCCCGACATTATACGCTTGTGACCAATAAGACGATGAT
>JBBPTZ010001218.1:0-10832 GCA_038094315.1 Phylloporus cf. tubipes
GACCAAGTGTAAGAAAGGAAACTACCATCAAGATAGGAAAAGAACATCATGGAACAACATTGAAGAAATATGACTAATGTGAGGAAGAAATGCTAGTGGATGGGAGGAAATGATGACTAGTAAGTGATGAGTAATATTGGCCGATGTATAGGAGTGAGTCATTGTAGTGGAAAGAAAACAGTGTCCATGAGAAGAACATGGAAGAGAGGGGCGAATCACAACATTACCCCCCTGTTAAGTCTGAAGTAGCCACAAGGACTATTTAAAAATCATTGAGACCACAGCCTCCAGGGGAACCACATATGTTTGTGCATGCCTCAGCGTCATGAAAGTCATGGTAGTTGCCATAGTCAGAAATGGGGTCTGCCATGTCATCCTTGAGGTCTTCCATGGATTGGGAAGTGAAGGGAGGAGTGGGAGGTCACTGACCTAGCAGCCTACAGGTTTCGGTGGAGGTTAATCCTTTATTTGGGAGGAAGGTGAAGGGGGCAACAGTAGCTCCAGTGTCGGAGGGTTCGGAGTGGACAGGGCAAGTGGAACCAAGAGATGTGTAATGCAAACAACGGTTGGAGGAAGACAAGGACGAGGAGTGGGAGGTTTGGTGGTTAGGGCAGTGATGAAGGGGGTGACGACTTTAAGGATGGCCTGGGGCCCAGATGACGCAGTGAGGGCATTGATAGAGTTGACAGTCCTTTCGCTGGTGACCCAGGTGGTGGTATATGAAGCAGGTGTCTTCGAAGTGGGTATGGGAGCGGGGGAGGACGGGGTCAGCTTGAATGCGCATGAGTTCTGGGATTTCTGGGTTAGGGTGAGGGTGGGGGTCAGTGGCTTGACAGGCAGTGAGTTCTGCCTTAGTGAGAGGCCCAGATGATGCAGAGGGGGTGGTGGGATACGGGGTATGAGGGTGTGGTGAATGTATGGGGAGAGGGAGGCCGGGGGGTGGGGGAAGGGTGATGGCAGCAGAGGAGTGGGCTTGTAGTACTTGGTCGATATCCCTGAGAAGGTCTATCATGGAGAGTTGATTCATGGCAGCTATGATATGGTTCTTGAGCTGCACCAAATTGGTGTGGGCAATTGTAGTGACCAAGGTCATGTCCAGGGCAAGGGAGTCTTCGCTCAGGGAGAGGGCGTAGTTGAGGAAGGTTTCAAATACTAGTGTGTGGCTGTGAGCACAGACCAGCCAGTTGAGGGGGGAGTCAGTGTCTAGGATGCAGTCAAGGTGGAGGGTGTAGCTGGGGTCAGAGAGCATGAGGGAGAGAAGGGTATCGTTGTCCTCAGATGCATTGGCCAGGTGACGGCTGAAGACTGGGATGGTGATGTTGGCGAGGTCAGCAGTGGAGGAATAGGTGGGTGGGGCAGACATGTTGGTGGGTGGTTTATTTGCATTTGGGAGAGAAGATGGAATGATGGGATTTTTTATAGGCTGTAAGAATTTCAAGGGCTGATTGGAGTTCTGTTTTGGGGAGCCAAGAATCTTCTTCTGTGGAGTATCCTTTCCAGCAGATCAGATAGTGGCGTGCCGACGGGTGGCCACGATGCTGTATGATGTGTTCTATCTCGAAGTGTTCTTCATCTTCTATTAGTTCCGGTGGTGGTTGAGGGAAGTTCCGGCCATGTACATCATTTTCGTGATAGGGCGATAACAAGGAGGTGTGGAACATGTTGTGGATCTTCCATGTCTGTGGGAGTCAGAGTTGATAAGTGATGGGGGATAGGACAGTGGTGATTGTGAAGGGGCCTTTTCATTTGGGAGTGAATTTTGTGTTCACAATGGATCATTTGAGATTCCTGGCTTTGAGCCAGACTTTGTCGCCTTTGGCAAAGGGGATGAAGCTGCAGAAGTTCTGAGCTTTCATGGTTTGCCTGGTGAGTTCATGGGCAGCCAGTGCCTTGTTTCATGCGGCAGTGAGCATGCAGAGGCAGTCTTCAACCTCAAGGAGGTTAGTTTCTGTGATGATTATGGGTAGGGAGCGGAGTTCATATCCCATCATGAGATAGAATGGGGAGTTACCAGTTACAGAGTGAGGGCAGTGATTGTGGGTGAATTCGGCTAGGGGAATGAATTGTGCCCAGGAGGAAGGGTTGATGCCACAGAAGATCTGAAGGTAAGTTTCGATTTCTTGGTTTACGCGTTTGGTTTCTCTGTCAGTTTGCGGATGGTAGGCAGTGAAGAGGGTGAGCTTGTAGCCCAGTATCCTACTGAGCTCTTTGGCAAAGGCAGAGGCAAATTGGAGGCCTCAGTTGGAGATGATTTTGTCATAAAGGCCAAAGCATGAGTAGACTTTGGTGAGGAAAAGAGTGGTGACGCTGGAAGCGTTGATGGTTTTCTTGGTAGGGCATAGAATTACCCCCTTAGTAAGCCCATGGTCGACCACGACCAAAAGGGTATCAAAGCCATTAGAAAGGGGAAGGTCAGTGATTAGATTGCATGAGATCTGTTGGAAGGGGTGGGTGGCGGAGGAGGAGATAGGAGATAGTGGGGGGTGAGTTGGGTGCGTGTTGGCTTTGTTTTGCTGGCATGTTGCACAGCCTTTGACATATTTTTGGACAAACATGGCGAGTCCAGGCCACCAGAATTCGCTGGCAATGAGTTGCCAGGTTTTAAGATAGCCAGAATGGCCGGCAGTGGTGTGGTTGTGATGTTGTTGAACGACAGAGCAGCAGAGGTTGTGGGAGTCAGGGATATAGATACATCCTTGATATGTTAGGATACTGGCATTGAACTGCCAGTCTGAGAGGCAGGAGTGGAACTTGGCAGGGACTTCACCAGGGAGAGAGTGAAGAGATTGGAGGATAAGGGGATTGGATTCGGAGGATTGAGCGATCTTGGCGACTAGCTCAGTGTCAATGAGGTTGATGAAGAGTTCTGGAGGTAGGAGGGTGATGTCTTCATTGTCGGTATCAATGGTAGGGAAGTGATCTGGGTGGCGGAAGAGGGCGTCGGGTGTGCCTAGTTGGGTACCAGGGATGTGGGTGAACTTGACATTGAACTTGAAGAGGTCAAGGAGCCAACGTGCTTGTCAGCAGTTAAGTTTCTGGGGTTGGCAGAAGTAGGTGAGGTTCTGGTGGTCAGTAAAGACTTGAACTGTGGTGACAGTGCCAAGGAGGTAATGGTGCCAGGTGGTGAGGGCTCGCATAACTGCAAGGAGCTCCCTGTCATAAATGTCATAGTTATGTTCGGCTGATCTGAACATCTGGGAGATATAGGCGCAGGGGTGCCATTCGCCATTAGAGTCATGTTGCAAGAGTACGCCTCCTGAGGCATGCTTGGAGGTGTCAGTGGCAATGGTGAAGGGTTGGGAGAGGTCGGGCATTCTGAGGACAGGTTCCGAGGTGAAACATTGTTTGAGTTGGTCAAATGCATTTTGACAGGAAGTAGACCAGGTCCAGGGCTGGCTCTTCTTGGTGAGGTTGAGGAGGGGACGGGTGATGTCAGAGTAATGGGGAATGAAGCGCTGGTAAAAGTTTGCAAATCCCAGGAAAGAGCGGACATCTTTGATGCAAGTGGGGGTGGGCCATTCTGCAATGCCTGCGAGTTTGACAGGGTCCATGGTGATCTCACCTGGTTTGATGATCATGCCAAGGTATTCAACTTTCTTGGCCGAGAAAGTGCATTTCTCCAACTTGAGACAAAGTTGGAGCTCTTTCATCCATTGAAGGACCTTCTTAGTCCGTTCCTCGTGTTTGGTTTCATTGTCAGAGAAGATAAGGAGGTCGTCCATGTAAATGACGAGCCATCCTTCTGCAATAAGGTCATGGAATGAGTCATTCATGAAGCATTGGAAGGTGGGGGGAGAGTTAGTTATGCCAAAGAACATGACCATTGGTTCAAAGAATTCTCAGTGTGTGATGAAGGCGGCCTTCCATTGGTTGCCTTCTTTGATGTGGACATTGTTGTAGCCCCATCGTACATCGAATTTAGAGAAGTGTTTAGCCCCTTTGAGCTTGTCAACGAGGTCGGAGATGAGGGAAAGGGGGTAGGCATCTCAGATTGTGTGTTCGTTGAGGTAACGGTAGTCTTGGCAGGGTCTAAGTTTACCGTCTTTCTTCTTAATGAAAAAAAAGAGGGAGGCTTGAGGTGATTTGGAGGAGCAGATCTTTCTGGACTTGATGTGTTCGTCGATGAAGTCGTCTGTGGCTTGATGTTCATCTGGGGAGAGAGGATAGAGTTTTCCTTTAGGGATGAAGGAGTCTGTGAGGTTGATTGTGTGGTCGTAGGGTCATGATGGCAGGAGCGGGGTGTCGGTATCATTGGTGAAGACAGATGCGTATTCAGAGTATTGTGGAGGGAGAGTGGGTTTCAGTTTTGAGAAGGCTACTTCTTGAGTGAGGAGGGTGGAGGTGGTGATCTTTTGCACCATGGCCATGAGTTGAGGGTTGACAAAGCAGGATCCGCATCATTCGATACGGTTGATGGTGTAGACGAAACGGGCTCTCTCTATGAACCGTTCGGGGAGTTCAGCATTGAGATAGCGGCATAAGCCTTCCATTTCTTGGGAGTCGAGGGAGGTGTGTTTAGAAGTTTGGGGTTTAGGAGAGGGGGGAGCGGGTCAGGAGTTCTTGGAGAGGGAAGAGGCACGGGTGGTGAGGTGGGAGAATAAGAGGTCAAGGGATCTGTCCCTTGCTGGGTCAATGGTGATGGTGCCTTTTTTCCAGTTGATGCTGGGGTTGGTGGCAGTGAACCACAGGTGTCCGAGAATGATGTTTTCTCTTCCGCCATTCATAATGTAGAAGCGAATTTTCTGAGTTATGTCACCAATCTTAACGAAGAGAATTGCTTCGTAGTGGCATTCTGTGTTGGTTGATTTGTTGGAATTTCAGATAAGGAAGGGGAAAAGGAGTTTCCTGGTGGGGACATGGTTGCATTTGACGAAGTCCCAGTCTATGCAACAGATCTGGGCACTGCTATCCAGGAGGGCAGTGGTTTCAACGACTTTGAAAGTACCTTTGGACGTGATGAGTTGAATTGGGATATATAGGAAGTGGGGTTTCGATTCTGTCTGAGATACCGTTACATTATGTACGGAAGCTACTTGTGTTGGAGAGTGCTTCCTATCTAAAAATCCTGCTGATATTCTGTGAGAGCAGAGTCCAAGTTGGTGGAAAGTCGTCCAATAATGACTTCTTCTTCATTGATCTCTTGGATGGAAGCCGTGGTGGCTTCAATGGTTCCCACCTTCTTGGCAGGCAGGTGGAGGTTGGACTGCTGTGGAAGAGGGGGAGGAGTGGTTCCGGGGCATTTTTGGGTGAAGTGGCCCTTTTTGCGGCATTGGAGGCAGAGGCCTTCTTTGATGCATTTAGTATATTCCTTGGGTGTAAGATGGGTCAGATGATCTATGTCCATGGTGTTGGGGTCTTTCGGTGTGGTGTGGGTGTGGGTGCAGGGGTGGAAGGACGAGGTGGTGGAATGAGATTGCTGTTTAATGATTTGGGTGGCGTGGTTTTTCTTCCAGATGAAGAGGTCTATCTTTTCGTACCATGTGGTGACTGTGGTGGGGAAGGTGTCAAGAGTGCACATGTGGTCCATGAGCCAGGAGGGGATACCAGCTTGGAGGTATGCAATAATGGTAGAGACATGGGTGGTTTCATCGAGTTTGGCTTCAATGACTTTGAGCTTGAACTGGGAGAGGTATTTCAGGAGGAACGAGTTGTCCTGTACTCTGGTTTTTGCAAGCCAAGAGATGGCTTCAGCTTGAATGTTTGTGCTTTTGAACGTTTTGTCAAGGTCCTTGATGAAATCTTTGAAGGTTCTGAAAGCGTTGTTGTCAAGTGCTTTCTGGGTGTGAACAGAGGCCCAGGTAAGGGCGGTTCCTTTCTTCATGTAAGACAGAGCAAACCCAATTTGCTTGTCATAGTCGTCATAGATTTTTCCATTGATGAGGAGGTAAAGGCGGACGGAGGTGAGCCACTGGGTGGCCTTAGATAGAGATCTGTCATATTCTTCGGGGGTTCCGACATGGAGTTCAGTGGGTTTCGAGAAGGACATGGGGGTAGGTGGGCGAGGTGGAGTCCTTGGTCTGAAGTGAGAGTGTCTGAAGATGGGGGTGGGCAACGGGGGAGTAGGACTTCTTGGGATAATGGCGCTAGTGGAGAGCTGATGCGCAAGGTCTTGTCCTAGTTGGACAGTTTCGAGGGTGGGGGATGGGGGTTCTGTGTCGATGGAGTGTGTGTCCTCAGAGGACGACAGCAAGCTGGAGGATTCCTGGAGAGCAGGTGTCTGTGAGTCTTAGTGGAGTCTCCAAAGGCGGGGGTTCAGGCAAGGTGGGCAAGCAATGGTGGGGTTAGCACTATGTGATGGTAGGCAGTTCTTGAGAAGCTATTTCTTTTGTTACGCTTGACCTGGATAAGGGCAAGTGTAGCCTTGACTGACAAGACAGTGTTTGACAGAAGCATAAGCTTGACTGGACGTGGAGAGGTGTAGAGGTGTAGGCCTGACTAGAGTCGAGAAGGGGGTGTAAATGTGGAAGGGTAAAGGGCATCGAGGAGGGTGGCTAGATGAATGACGAGACAGACTTGAAGTAAGCGATCAACTTGAAGTATTGTCAAGGAGAAATAGCTTAGGACATACATATGCATGCAACCCATATTTAAAAAGAAAGGAAAAGCGCATGGACCAAGTGTAAGAAAGGAAACTACCATCAAGATAGGAAAAGAACGTCATGGAACAACATTGAAGAAATATGACTAATGTGAGGAAGAAATGCTAGTGGATGGGAGGAAACGATGACTAGTAAGTGATGAGTAATATTGGCCGATGTATAGGAGTGAGTCATCATAGTGGAAAGAAAACGATGTCCATGAGAAGAACATGGAAGAGAGGGGTAAATCATAACAAGACTTATATCTCTAGGCAACTCTGCATTCAGCCAAACTTATGTCTCAGTCAATGTTGTTCTCCAAGTCATCCAAGGCTATGCTTGTCCTTATCTGGACCAAGCATAACAAAAGAACTAGCTACTCAAGATCACCTACCATCATATAGTGACCTCCCATCATTGCACACCCACTCCACCAGAACCCCTGCATCTGGAAATCCAATGCCTACCCTACAAAGAAACACAGCCCCACCCAGAATCCTTGAGTTCCTCTGTTAATTCTGAGAATGCCAACTTCATCAACACAGAACCTCCAACCTCCACTTTAGAAATCATTCAACTCAGACAAGACCTTGCACATCAGCTCTCTGCTAGTTTCATTATCCCAAGAAATCCCACTCTACCATTATTCACACCCATCTCCAATCTACCACCATTCTACTTCAGACCTTGTACTCCTCCTGTTCACCCACACCTATGTCCTTCTCAAAATCCATGGAACTTTGTATTGGAATCCCCAAGGAATATGATGGATCTCTATCTAAAGCCACCCAATGGCTTACCTTGGTTCACCTATACCTTCTCATCAATAAAAAAATCTATGACAATGACAACAAGCAAATTGGATTTGTTCTCTCATATATGAAGAAAGGAACCACCCTTACCTGGGCATTAGTCCACATCCAGAAGGCCATTGACAACAATTCCTTTAGGACATTCAAAGATTTTATCATAGACTTCAAGAAAACATTCAAAAGCTTGAATGTTCAAGCTGAGGCCATTGCCTGGCTTGCTAACACTAGAGTACAAAATGATTCATTTCTCTCAAAATACCTCTTCCAATTTAAATTCAAAGTTATTGAAGTTGAACACAATGAAACCATCCATGCCTTTACCATCATTGCTTACCTCCAGGCTGGAATCCCATCCTGGCTCATGGATCACATGTGGTCCCTCAACACTTTCCCTCCCACCATTACCACATGGTATGAAAAGATTGACCTTTTTATCTGGAAAAAGAACCATGTCATCCAAGTCACTAAATAGTGTTTTCACACCACCATTTCATTTCCCCTTTTACTCAAATCACAAGGACCCCAATGCCATAAACATTGATTGCCTCACTCGCCTCACCCTCAAGGAACATTTCAAATGCCTCAAAGAGGGTTTTTGCCACTATTGCTGCAAAAAGAGCCACTTCACCTAAGATTGCACTGGCATGTTCCCTCCTCCCCTTCCACAACACTCCAATCTATATCCATTTGCCAAGAAGGTAGGAACCATTGAGGCACCCTTGACCTCAATCCAAGAAGTCAACAAAGAGAAAGTTGTAATAGAATAACTTTTCACCAACCTGGATAATGCTTTAGCCAAGTATTAATAGGAGTTTTAGAATGGAAGCACTTTTTAATGCATGTAGCTTCCATAAACAATGTAACTGTATTTCAAACAGAATTGAAATACTATTCCTTGTATATTCTGATTTAACTCATCATGTCTAAAAACACCCTCAAAGTTGTTAAAGCCACTGCCCTTCTGGATAGTGGTGCCCAGATCTATTGCGTTGACTGGAACTTTGTCAAATGGAACTGTATTTCAACCAGAAGACTCTCCTCTCTGTTTTTCATTTGAAATGTGAACAAATCCACTAACACTGAATGCCAACATGATGCCATCCTCTTTGTCAAAATTAGAGGCATCACTCAAAAAGTCCACTTTTACATGATGAACAGAGGAAAAGAAAACATTGTTCTCAGATATCCTTGGTTTGCTGCCACCAACCCCAGCATCAACTGGAAAAAAGACACAGTTACCATCAATCAAGCAAGGAACAGGTCCCTTGATCTTTCATTTTCCCACCTTATGGCTCATGCTGCTTTCTTATCAAAGAACACCTGACCTACTCCCCAAACTCCCAAAATCTGGATTTCCAAACACACTGCCCTTGATTTCCAAGAAATGAAAAGGCTATGCTGCTACCTTAAGGCTAAACTACTGGAACAATTTATGGAAAGAGCCTGTTTCATTTACACCATCAACTGCATTGAATAATGTGGATTCCACTTTGCTAATCCCCAACTCATGGCCACAATATGAAAAATCATTACATCCACTCTCCTCACCCAAGAAGCAGCTTTCTCCAAACCAAAACCTATACTTCCTCCATAGTACTCAGAATATGCATCTGTTTTCATTGACAATGCAACCACACCACTATCCCCATCACATTCCTATGATTACACAATCAACCTCTCTGATATCTTTGTTCCCAAAGTGGGGAAACTCTACCCACTATCTCCCGATGAATATAAAGCCACCAATGATTTCATCAATGAACATCTCCACATGGAAAAGATCCACCCATCCAAGTCCTCCCAAGCATCCCCATTCTTCTTTGTCAAAAAAAAAAGGACAACAGCCTTCATTCCTGCCAGGACTACAAATACCTCAACAAACACACTATCTAGAATATATACCTGCTTTCCCTCATCTCTGACCTCATTGACAAGCTCTAGGAAGCAAAATACTTCTCAAAGTTCAACATCAAATGGGGCTACAACAACATCCACATCAAGGAAAGTGACCAATGGAAGGCCACTTTTATCACATACCAAGGACTCTTTGAATCCACCATCATATTTTTTGGCATGACCAACTCTCCCCTCACATTTTAACAGTTCATGAATAATTTGTTCAGGAACCTTATTGCTAAAGGATAGCTTATCATCTATATGGATGATCTTCTTATCTTCTCAGACAATAAAGCAGAATATGAGAAATGGTTCAAGATGGTCCTCCAATGTGTGAAGAAACTCCAACTCTGCCTTAAGTTGGAAAAATGCACATTCTCTGCCAAGAAAATAGAATACCTTGGTATGATCATCTGTCCTGGCAAGATTACCATGGACTCTGTTAAACTTGCCAGTATTGCAGATTGGCCAACCTCCATATGTGTTAAAGATATTTGCTCTTTTCTAGGGTTTGTGAACTTCTACTGCTGCTTCATTCCCCACTACTCCAACATCACCTGACCCCTTCTAGATCTCACCAAAAAGAACCAGCCTTGTGCCTGGTCTACCTCTTATCAAGATATATTTAATCAACTCAAATGTTGTTTCACCTTTGAGCCTGTCCTCTGCATGCCTGACCTCTCCCAGCCCTTCACCATTGCCACCAACACCTTTAAACATGCCTTTGGAGGAGTACTCCTCCAATATGACTCCAATGGTGAATAGTGCCCATATGCCTATACATATTTCCCAGACATTTGAATCAGTTAAACATAACTACAACATCTACAACTGAGAACTTCTTGCTGTCATGTGTGTCCTCTCTACCTAATGCCATTATCTCCTCAGATCTGTCACCACAGTGCAGATATTTACTAATCACCAAAACCTTATCTATTTCTGACAACTCCAAGAACTTAATCATTGTCAAACATGCTGGCTTCTTGACCTCTCTGAGTTTGACCTCAAATTTACCCATGTCCCCAATAACTAATTTGATGCCCCCAATGATCTTTCCCATTACCCTAATCACTTTCCCACCACTAACACAAACAATGAGGATATTAATTACTCTTTTTTCCCCAGAACTCTTTGTTAACCTTATTGACACTGAGCTTGTCACTAAAATTGCCCAATCCTTTAAGTTTAACTCCCTTGTTCTCCAATCCCTTCACTCCTTCCTAGGTGAAGTCCCTGCCAAATTCTGCTCCTGCCTCTCCAACTGGCAATATGATGCTGGTATCCTCATGTACCAAGGCCAGGTCTATATTCTGGATTCCCCCAATCTACATTATTCTGACATTCAACAACATCACAATCATTTCACTGCCAGCCACCCTAGCTACCTTAAAATCCACCAACTCATCACCAGTAAGTTCTGATGGCCAAGACTCACCACCTTCATTTGCAAATATACAGAAGGCTGTGCTGTATGCCAGCAAAACAAGACCAATGCACATCCCACACACCCCCTATTATCTCCTATCTTCTTCTCCTCCACCTGTCC
>JBBPTZ010001219.1:0-10828 GCA_038094315.1 Phylloporus cf. tubipes
TGGTGCACACACGGATGGGCCCATGGTGTATACAACTCGATGGATTACCATACACGAGTGGGCCCGGATTACCAGTTGGTGTATACACGGATGGGCCCATGGTGTACGCTACTTGATGGATTACCATACACGAGTGGGCCCGGATTACCAGTTGGTGTGCACACGGACGGGACCGTGGTATATGCTACTAAACGGATTACAATACACAGACGGGCCCATGGCGTATACCAATCGACAGATTACCATACACGAGTGGGCCCGGATTAAGAATTGGTGCATAAATGGAAGGGCCCATGGCGTATACCGATTGACGGATTATCATACACAAGGGGCCCCGGATTACCAGTTGGTATACACACGGACGGGCCCATGGGTATGCTAGTCAACGAATTACCATACACGAGTGGGCCCGGATTACCAGTTGGTGCATACACGGACGGTGTTACGCGTAGCGTTGCGAACGAAGATCCGGAACGTCGGACGCGGCCGAGGTTCAATCCGAGGGTGCGGACGACGGGTCGGTCGCCGGGTCGAAGGTGTACGAGGGGAGTTCGCTAGGAATCGCCTAGGAACTTACAGAGTAACTCAAGAGCGTACAGAGGCTCACAGAGATCCGGGGAGTGGTTCAAGAAACAACGCTAGATTGCGAAGATCAAGAATGGGGTGCTAGTACAGGCAGCAGTGGTATAAGTACTCGACAGTACGTAAGCGACAGAAGTCCGTGGAATCGGACGGAACTGCTGCGGATGGGTAACTACGTATGTGTCAATGGGAAGATAGCGGGGGGACGACGCCGCTGTGAGAGAAGCGGCGGAGGAGAAGAGCTGTCCATGGAAACGTACGGAAAGATCAAGAATAAGGCCCGGGGTCAGTTCCGGTAGGACTGGAAGGAACGGCGTCTGACCAGAAGGCGGGATAAAGAAGCTGCCGGGTCAGCGACACAACGAATAAGTAGTGCTCCCAGCAAGGGCCGGGGTCGGAGTAGGCAAAGGAGAAGAGAAAAACGGACCGGCGCAACAGTACAACCGTAACACATGGTATATGCTAGTTGACGGATTACCATACATGAGTGGGCCTGGATTAAGAATTGGTGTATACATGGACAGGCCCATGGTGTATGCAAGTCAACAGATTACAATACATGTACATGCGATCCTCTTCGCTCTGTCAGAATAACATTAAGTACATATATCATCAAAGTAATAGTGCTACTATCTTTCAGTGGATTTGAAATATAATGTCAAACCGGGATCACTGTGTATTCTATCTGTGGATTTCATTCTGTACATCCAATATATTTTATGCTTTCAGTGCAAATGGAAAGCAAGAAACTCAAACAATCACACAACTTGTTTCTCACCAAATGAATTAAACAAAGAAAGGGAAAAAAAACAACACTATATACAATTAAAATATCCATCCCCTTTCACTTTATTCCGGAATCCGAGGGGTAGAATCAATGGGTGGGTTGTTTTCAGATACTAAGGGTCGTCAGTTAGACAAAACCAAGCAACATCTGCAATCAAATCCGACACACCTTCTATTCCTTCTAAGGTCATGTGAGCTTCAGACTCCATTTCCTTCCTGACATCAGGCCTCAGACAAGGAATTGTTTCTATGATGGCAGCCTGAGACATGCCTTCCTTTGCCGACATATTTGCAGTCGTGGATTCAGGAGGCATTGCTGGTGGGATACTGAAATGGAGAGAGGAGAGTGTTGGACGAGGAGGTGAGTGTTCGGGCATCATACTTTGCATAGCAACAATGGTATTGTTGAGGTCTCCACCAAGTGGTGTGGTAGGTGATGGAGTTGGTCCCCTCTGTGGAAGTGATGTGTTCAAGAATAATACTGGCGGTCCCCAATGTGTTAAGCTTTGAGTTGAATTGTGCATCACAGGGCTTGCGGGACATGGAGTAGAGGGCAACTTGGTTGCATAGTCCATGCACTCCACCCGAGGGTCCTCACTGGTGGCCTGTTTGTAGTCCATGGACATTTCTTCACCACTCTTCTTCCCTTTCTTGTGCAGAGATTCCTCGTCGCCTGCCTGGTCCCTCTCAGCATTGTCAGCCCTTTCTTCATCACCATGCTCCTCATTCTCCATTGCCTTCCCCTCATCCCACTTCCCTTGATCCACTTCTTCCCTACTTCCCGAACCCATATGAACTGCTTCATCGTTGCCCACATTGCCAATTCTTCTCCTCAATGCTTCTACCACCTGCTCCATTGCCACATACCCGTCACAAAGGGTTTGAACTTGTGCTTGAAGTTCTTCCCTCTCCTTCATTAGCTGTGTCATGTCTTCCTTAATCCATTTGTTTGCTGTAGAAAACACCTAGGTCCTGCGGGTGGATAAAAAGGGTAGTCTGACCTGGTCAGTAGCAAGGGTTAAGGTGGAAGGGTATGAAAGGTTCATCCCAAGGGTAGCAGAAGAGAACAAAAGTAGAAGGATGATGCTTAGGAGTCGTTTCCCAACTGGGTGAGCTTGCACCCACTGTCCGTGCACTCCTCAAGCTTTAAAGGCTAGTGTAGGACTCTTCCACAGGGGTCCAGCTGGTACTAGGGTGGATAGTTGTATGCGAAGTTGCCGAGGTCAGTAGGATCTCTTGCCTACGAGTGGGGTAGAGAGAGGAGGGTCCGGAAGGCTTAGGACTGTTGTAAAAGGGAGAATGGAAGATGATTTCAAAATGCATAAGACACCCTTTTATAGTCCGGGCATACCCGAGACTCTAAATAAATTTCACATGCTAATGGAGTCCGTAGCAACCGACGAAACATCAAGGATAAGGGAGAGTATAGTAGTTGTGAAGGGAGTAAGCCCATTTTGAGTAGTAGAGTGAATATGGTATAACGGAAGTTAAGAAAAAGATAGTAGAGAAACACTCACCGATGAGTCTAGGCGCATGAATAGAGGACAAAGGACATGTATGGACAGATGTGGACATTCCAGATGGCCACGAAGTATCCTGCGACTGGATAGTAGGTTCCGGGTGGACCGGATGAGCCAGATGGTCAGCAGGATGGACCAGATGATTAGGAAGTGGAGATGGGCAGATGTAAGTGATCCTAGGACTTGGGGGAACATACGATTTCATACGTAGGGAGCCCAGGATCCCTACATCCGCAAGGGACTTTGATTCTGACTGTCCCCAGTCAGACGCGCCTTGATTACGACAGCCATTTGAAACTCCACTGAAGTGTCGCACTCTTGACCTGGTTGGGCCCATCTTTTCTCCATCTCACTCCATCCGCTCAACCAGTCATGTCGGATCGCCTCTCTCAACTCTTCTCCCTCTCCCAGACTTCAACTGTTCAGCCAGATCCCAAGGATGTTGCCTCAAAAGCCATCCAGGACACTACTGAGTGGATCAACGTGGTAGCCCTCTCAGCACCGGATGATAAGGAAGACCTGGCCAAAGAACAGATGCACTGGGTAGGAGAGTGGAACATGGTGCTGGTGAGTTGCATCCGAGTCATCCGTTACCATCCAACTGATGTTCCTGGGTCTCAGCAAAACCTATTCGCTGCTGTCAAGCACAGTAAGATGCTCAACATCAACGTTACGTTTTCCCCTCAGTTGCAAGTGGAGCTGAGGAGCTGTGAGGAGTGCCACATCAAGTGGACTGGAGAACATAGCTGGCGTTTAGAGGCAGCATGGTGTGAAGCGGAGGAGACAGCGGCCAAAGAACACGAAGTGGACGGCGCTGGCGACACTCTGGATGTCCCAGCACCCTCCACGACAACCCATTTGACTCCCAGTCACATCAGATCCACCTGTTCCGTTGAGGTATACATCCAACGGCGGGCGAAGGTAAGTGCTCCTGGATTATTGGATGTGATGACTGATGTGGCGCATTCTCAGCACCCCTGCCTTGCCACAGAGATGGAAGAGTCCGAGTCCAAGAGTGAGAGCAGTTCGGATGAAGACAGCGAGCCCACAGCTACCCCCACACCTGCTAAGCCTGGTCCAGGTGGCCAAGTCACCCATCCGGTCCCATGTGGTAAGTGTGTGGCACAACGCGTCACCTGTGTTGGCATCCCCAGATGTACGTGCAACACTTGTATGCGCCTCAAGTGCAAGTGTGAGAAGTCAAGCAGCCATCCTAAGGCTGGGGAGGGGAAGGAGAAGGTGAAAGTGGAGGAAAAGGGGAAGGCACCCGGTGAGTAGCAGTACCACCAGATAGTCATGACTAACAGCGCCCTAGAACGTCATGCGCGTGCTCCCAGGTGTCAAGCATTGCCTGAGTCGATCAAAATCATCGAGCTGGCCCCATCTCAAGGTATCCGGCCCAAACCTTGGGCCATCTGGAAGGTGCCTGCAGGTAACACGGTTGCTGGGCCTAGCCAGATGGGTGGTGCCAGGGCAGACGATTCTTCCGCTCTGTTCATGGAGCTTGAGGCCACAATCTGCTGGGCCCAGGCGGACATCAAGACAGCGGCAGCGGATCTGGAGAAGGCAAAGAAGCAGTTGGAGGCGCTGAGGGTGAAGTTGGAGTAAGGTCTGCTTGTGCTCCCGACCTGTATATAGTGTGCATGTATGACCTGGCCAAACTGTATATACCACCACAGTGGAATCCCTTTTTAACAGCGATGAGTACCCCAGTGAGCCAGGTCCCAGAGTCCGAAGGTCTGTTGTCCCTGTCCGTGTGTCCCTGTTTTGTTCTAGCACCTTGACATCGCCGGAATCTAAGTAGGAACAAATGTGTGAACAATGGAGTCAACATAGAAAAAATGAAAACTTCACAATTGTCATCCACTGCTCCTTATGATGCATTCTCTTCTTCTCCTACGATGTTCCCGATAGTCCATAGTTCAGTAAACAATGTGTGCGGTGCTCCGGTGCACAGGTGAAGTCAGAATCTAATGATCGGATTAGAAGCACAGATGCAAAGGTGCCTTATACGATGTCCAGAGGTGAGCGAAACGCAGGAGAGATGATGAGAAATGAGAGAAAGGATAGGTATGGGACTTTGTTTTTGGTCTTTTATCGCTTTTCTGTGTTTTCTGTTTGTCTTTTTCTTTTTAGTATATGATGATGCGAAAACACTGGATGAAAACTGGGGTGGAAGGATCAGTGAATGAGAGCTCTGGACTAATCCCAGGATGAAACAGAGCCACCAGACGAATACCGGGATGAGGAATGTATCATAGGATGACAGTATTAATGATGATAATGATTATTGGAAGTAGGAAAGGAGTGTTGGTGTCATAGTCTTGCAGAAGGAGTTATTTGAAGTTGGGTGAGTCAGAATCTTCTTCGTCCAGCTCATCATCTTCTATCCCTTCAGCGTGACCCGAGTCTTCTTCGTCATCTGGCCGGGTGTTGGTCACCGGAATGTTGGTTCCTGTCCTTGAAAAGTATGGGATGATATGAAAAGCTGCGTAACGCAGCTTCGAAACCGCTCCGTCTAACTCCGCTAGGACATAGGATCCTCCAGTGGTCCGACGAACCACTACCATTGGTCCCAAGTACCTTGGCTTTGTCTTTCGGTTAAGTTCCTTCTCAACCTTAGAGTTCCGGACTAAGACCAGACTCCCTGGTTGGAAATCATGATCCTTGATCCGGTTCTTATACTGCGCCTCGAAGTCTTTCACAGAAGCAAAATGTGCCTGAAGGACGCGACTCCGGATCGACTCAAGGTCTTCTTGTCACTTTTGGAGCTATCTAGCCAGCCAGCTGACAAGTCTAGTAGTAGAGATTTCATCAGCTTCTGGCATCGGAACAAGAAAGGTAGCTTCGGATAGATCAAAAGGAAATAAGGGTTCGACCCCATGAACCATGAAGTATAGAGAAAGACCTGTTGATTTCAGGATAGTTACCCGTTCTGCCCAGAACACTGAGTGCACTGAGTGATGCCAGTGCATCTCCCCCAAGGAACTTTTGATGATGGTCTCCTGGACATTGTAGTAACACCGTTTGACCACACCATTAGCCTGAGAGTTATAGGGGCTGATACGGATATGATGGATATGGTACCTAGAAGTGAAAAGGTTGACTGCTTGTATAAAGCTCGGACCATTGTCAGTAACAATTTTGGATACTGGACCCCATTGACATAGGATCTCTTCGAAAATGAAGGACACCAACCCTGACGCATTCTCGGAATGTAACATGTGCCATTCTGGATATGTGGTCAACGCACAGCGGGCATGGACAATATACTGGTACCCAGCAGCTTTTGGCATTAGCATTGTATCCATATGAACTTTATGAAAAAGACCCCCAATAACTGGGACAGTGGGTGGAATCTGGAGTTTTTCAACCTGCCGGGTCTGGCATTCGTGGCATGTCTGGATGAACCACTTGACATCGGTGAGGAGCATCGGCCACCAGAATCGCAAGAGCAACCGAGACCAGACTGTGTAGACACCCTTGTGCCCAAGGTAATCATGTGCCTCCTGAATCAGTCCGAGTCGTTGGTCCTCCGGAACAACAAGCTGGTGTTGATTTTCTGGCCGGTGACGCCACATGGAACCATTGAGCATGAAAAATCTCCAAGCTGTCACAATGAGAGCAGTATAGTCCTTGTCAGAAAGGTCGGGAGGTCGCTCCTGCATTTGCAAGAACTGGTGTATGCGCTGAAGTTGGTCTTCCTTGGCGATAGACTGGGGTGATTGCGGAAGAACCAAGGGTTCTGGAGTCGAGACTCCCTGAAATGACACATTAGTGAAAAACACAGATAATGAAGGTGGATGCTCCGTCTGTTACACTTGACCCGGGTAGGGGCAAGCGTAGGCTTGACTAGATGTGGAGAATATTAGAGGCATGAGCCTGACTAGGATGGAGCAGAGGGGCATTGGAATGTTGTAGGAAAGATTGTCAAGGAGGATGGCTAGGCAAACGATGAGACAGGCTCGAAGTAGGCGATCAACTTGATGTATTGTCAAGTAGAAATAGCTTGGGAAATACATGTGTGTGCGACTCGTATTTAAGGAAGAGGAAACGGCGCACGGACCAAGTGTAAGAAAGGAAACTATCGTCGAGATAGGAAGGGAACGTTGTAGAACAATGTCAAAGAAATGTGACTAAGCAGAGGGAGAAATGCTACTGGGTGAGAGGAAATGATGACTAGCAAGTGGTGAGTAATCGGTCAGTGTATGAGAAGTGAGTCATCGTAGAAGAAAAGGAAACAGTGTTCGTGGAAAGATATATGAAGAAAGGGAGGAATTGTAACACCGTCCTGGACAGGATAGAACTAGAGGGTAGGACTGTAGAAGAGCGGTCGTTCAGCAGTACAATCACAAAGGAATAAGATTCATTGATCCAGTCCTTGAATGCATTGTCATCCGGAGGATCTGTTTTGACTGGGGGCCTACATGAAAGTCTGTCCAGACTGGTATGACGTTTCACCAGAACATGGATGAGCTTGAAATGGAATAGAAGGATACCAGTGATCCACCGATTGATGGTCGCATTCGGCTGAAGGTCAGGATTGTTGATCATCCCTTTAACATACTTTGCATCCATTTCCACTGTAAGGTTAGTAACGCTGAATATGAAGATGCAAACCGCCCAAAGGGAATGGAACAAGCCATAAAGCTTGAGCTTCGCTTGTGAATAGCGGCTCTCGACTTCGGTAAGAGTAATGGAACCAAACTGGTTCGGATAGCGCTTGCCATCCTCCCCTTCTTGAGAAAGAATATACCCGACAGCGATGAGAGAAGTATTGACTGCCAGGGTGATCTCGCATCCAGACTCGTAATTGAGTGGTTGGAGCGCTGGAGACTGGATGATTTTGTTCTTAAGACATTGCATGGCTGTCCGCTGGGCCTCTCTCCAAGTGAATGCTATGCCTTTGCAGGTCAAGTCCACCAGCGGACGGGATAGTTTAGCATAATCTTTGATAAAAATGCAGAGAACACCACAGGTTCCCAAGAAACTGCGGACCTGGGTAAGGTTCATGCACTCCGGCCAATCCCTGATCTTTTGGACTTTGGCTTCATGAGGAATGCACCCTTCGAAGGTGCACTTGTGCCCTACTATCGTTGCATCAGGAGCGGTGAGGACAAATTTCTTGGCTGAAACTGTAGCCCCAACATTCTGAAGTCTCTGTAAAATGTGGTTAACGACAATGAGATGATTCCAAATGAAATGGCGGATGCCCGGATTTTCCAGGATGGTCTCGTAGGAACTGTCTGGACGCTGGTAATGGGTCTGGCCAGACTTGACCGGAAGGTTGTCAATAAAAGGCATGGTATGCGCAGGGATCTCATCCTGAAGGATGAAGCACATATCCGCCTGATAAATCTGTACAGCGTTAGTATATCCCATCGGAACAGTGGTTAAACGATGAGGCCCGAGTGGGCTTGAAAAAGAGGTAAGATCGCATGATTCCTGATGCAAGGGGCGTTGATCATAACCTGCAAACAGGTCCTGTTACGCTTGACTCAGGTAGAGGTGAGTGTAGCCTTGACTTGACGAGGCGACGTCGATAGAAGCGTGGGCTTGACTAGACATGGCGAGGACTAGAGGTGTAAGCCTGACTAGAGTCGAGGAGGAGTGCATGTGTGTTGTGAAGGGTAGAGAGTCGAGGAGGTCGGCTAGGTGAACGACGAGACAAACTCGAAGTAGGCGATCAACTTGATGTATAGTCAAGGAGAAATAGCTTGAGTTGTACATGTGCGTGCGACCCGTATTTAAAGGGAAAGGAAAAGTGCACAGACCAAGGATAAGAAAGGAAACTATCATTGAGATAGGGAAAGGAACGTTGTAGAACAACGTCGAAGAAATGTGACTAAGTAGAGGGAGAAACGCTACTGGGTGGAGGGGGACGATGACTAGTAAATGATGAGTAATATCGGCCAATGGGAGGGGAATGAGTCATCGTAGAGAAAAAGGGAATGGTGTCCGTGAGAAGAAGGAAGAAGAAAGGGGTGAATCATAACAGGTTCAGCATACCATATACTGCACTACCGGCAAAGGATTCGGCGAACTGCTCCACAAAGGGCAGAACAGACGCATCCCGGATGGTTACAGCATTAAGAGGTTGGAGGTTATGAACCAAGTGGAAGGATTTCCCGTCCTGCTTTAGGATACAGAACCAGCATGAGCGATATGCCACAGTTGATGGCTCATATACCCCTGAGGCAATACAGTCCTTGATGATCTGGATAGCTTGCTGCTGAATTGCAGGAGGAATTGGAATGTTGTGGAGCATCCAAGAAGTATGGGGTACTGTCGGGATCTTCACCAGAGGAAAATAACGCTCATCGAGACAACCTCACTCAGTAGGGACCCAAGCAAAGGCCATCTCATGGTTGCACACCAACCACCAGACGAGTTTGAGTTCTTCCGGCCAGAGCCATTTTGCCAGATCAAGGTCGAGAGCATCCACCCTCTCCTGAGTAAAGCAAGAACCTGGAACAAAATTGGGGGGATGAGTAGGTAATGGTTTGAGACCGGCAAGCAGATTGTCTGGAAGGTGTCAGACGATCCAGTACTCCTCTGAAAGAGGGGCCGGAACTGCCCGGACCTTCTTAGCAACAGGCTTATAAGCCCAGCAAGAACGGATAGTGTCTGAAGCAATAGAGGAAAAGAGAGCAGGCATGGTCAGTGGGGATAGCACGGTTTGGATGGAAGAGAGATTGTCATAAGTTGCTGGTACCATTGAAGGTGGCTCAGGAGTGACGGAAGCAGAAAAGGAACTGAACAAGAAAGAAGAAATCGATGGACGCAGAAACGGGTAACAGGATTCAAAGAGGGAATAGTTCGCAGACTTCGCAGGATCTCCCCACCGGTTAGGCAGATCATCAACACCTAAAAACCCATCTCTACTACACTTTGATGCGCAGTGCACAAAATACCCTGCTGACAATGCAGGCAGCCCTCGAACCTGTTACGATTTGCCCCTTTTCTTTCTATCTTCTCACGGACGCCATTTCCATTTCCTCTACAATGACTCACTTCTTATACATCGGCTGATTACTCATCACTTACTAGTCATTGTTTCCCTCCATCCAGTAGCGTTTCTCCCTCTCCATTAGTCATACTTCTTCGACATTATTCCTTAACATTCCATTCCTATCTCGACAATAGTTTCCTTTCTTACTTGTGGTCCGTGCACTCTTTTCTTTCCTTTAAATATGGCTCGCACGAACCTGTACACTCTAAGCTATTTCTACTTGACTATACATCAAGTTGATTGCCTACCTCGAGTTTGTCTCGTCGTTCGCCTAGCCACTCTCCTCAACAACTCGTCCAAACGCACCCAATGTTCTCTTGCTCCATTCTAGTCAGGCTTACGCCTCTAGCAGCCTCCACGTCCAGTCAAGCTTACACTTCTGCCGACGCCGTCTAAGCCCATCAAGTCTACACTCACCCCTACCTGGGTCAAGCATAACAAAAGAAATAGCTTCTCAAGAATTGCCTACCATCGTGTAGTGCTCACCCCACCATTGCTTGTCCACCTCATCTAAACTCCCGCCTCTGGGGACTCCACCAAGACACACAGACATCTGCCCCCCAAGAATCATCTAGCTCGCCATCCTTGTCTGAAGACGCACACTCCATCGACACAGAACCCCCATCCCCCACCCTCGAAACTGTCCAATTAGGACAAAACCTTGCGCATCAGCTCTCCGCTAGCGCCGTTATCCCAAGAAGCCCTACGCCCCCATCGCCCACCCCCATCTCCAGGCACTCCCACTTCAGACCCAGAACCCCACCCCACCCACCCCTCCCATGTCTTCCTCAAAACCCACAGAACTCTGTGTCAGAACTCCCGAAGAATACGACGAATCCCCGTCCAAAGCCACACAATGGCTCACCTCCATTCACCTCTACCTCCTTATCAATGGAAAAGTCCATCACGATGACACCAAATGACTCCG
>JBBPTZ010001220.1:0-10805 GCA_038094315.1 Phylloporus cf. tubipes
GTGACTGGGTAGTAGGTTCCGGGCGGACCGGATGGTACGACCGGATGAGCCGGATGGTCAGCAGGACGGACCGGATGATTAGGAAGCGGAGACGGGCGAATGTAAATGATCCCAGGACTTGGGGGAACATACGATTTCATACGTAGGGAGCCCAGGATCCCTACAGCGGATCAGCCGGTCGAGAGGGGAGTCTGTGTCTAGGACGCAGTCGAGGTGAAGGGCGTAGCCGGGGTCCGAGAGCATGAGGGAGAGGAGGGTATCATTGTCTTCAGAGGTGTTGGCCAAGCGACGGCCAAAGACTGGGATGGTGATGTTGGCGAGGTCGGAAGCAGAGGAGTAAGCAGGAGGGGCAGACATGTTTGTTGGGTGTGTGGTGGGGTGATAGAAGGTGAATCAGTTGTGTTTGGGGGGAAACGCAGAGCGGTGGGACTTCTTATAGTTTGTTAGGATTTCGGAGGCTGATTGAAGTTCCGTTTCGGGAAGCCATGAGTCTTCTTCCGCAGAGTATCCTTTCCAGCGGATCAGATAGTGGCGTGCCGATGGGTGGCCTCTATGCCGTATGATGCGTTCTACTTCGAAGTGTTCTTCTCCTTCTATTAATTCCGGGGGTGGTTGAGGGAAGTTCTGGCTGTGTACGTTGTTTTCGCGATAGGGCGATAACAGGGAAGCATGGAACACGTTGTGGATCTTCCATGTCTGTGGGAGTCGGAGTTGGTACGTGATGGGGGATAAGACGGCGGTGATTGTGAAGGGGCCTTCTCGTTTTGGAGCGAATTTGGGGTTCGCAACGGACCTCTTGAGGTTTCTGGCTTCGAGCCAGACTTTGTCGCCTTTGGCGAAGGGAGTGAAGCTGCGGAAGTTCTGAGCCTTCATAGTTTGGTGAGCCAGCTCGTGGGCTGCCAATGCCTCGTTGCGCGCAGCAGTGAGTGTGCGGAGGCGATCTTCGACTGTGGGAAGGTTCGTTTCCGTGATGATCGTGGGTAAGGAGCAGGGTTCATATCCCATCATGAGATAGAATGGGGAGTTTCCGGTTACAGAGTGAGGGCGGTGATTGTGGGTAAATTCGGCAAGGGGAATGAATTGCGCCCATGAGGAGGGGTTGGCGCCACAGAAGATCCAGAGGTAGGTCTCGACTTCCTGGTTTATGCATTCGGTTTCGCCATCTGTTTGGGGGTGGTAGGC
The DNA here is from genome assembly GCA_038094315.1 of Phylloporus cf. tubipes. Classification (NCBI taxonomy): domain Eukaryota; kingdom Fungi; phylum Basidiomycota; class Agaricomycetes; order Boletales; family Boletaceae; genus Phylloporus; species Phylloporus cf. tubipes. The sequence goes on from JBBPTZ010001220.1 coordinate 1,183, forward strand.
AGTGGAGAGGGCGAGCTTGTAGCCCAGTATCCTGCTGAGCTCTTTGGCGAAGGCGGAGGCGAATTAAGGACCTCTATCAGAGATGATTTTATCGTAAAGGCCAAAGTGGGAGTAGACTTTGGCGAGGAAAAGAGCGGCGATGCCCGAAGTGTCGATGGTTTTTTTGGTGGGGCATAGAATTACCCCCTTAGTAAGCCCATGGTCGACCACGACCAAAAGGGTATCGAAGCCGTCGGAGAGGGGAAGGTCAGTGATGAGATCACAAGAGATCTGTTGAAATGGGCAGGTGGCGGAGGAAGAGATGGGAGATAGGGGGGGGTGTGTTGGGTGTGTGTTAGTTTTGTTTTGCTGGCATACGGCACAGCCTTCTACGTATTTGTGGACGAACATGGTGAGTCCAGGCCACCAGAATTCGCTGGCAACGAGTTGCTGGGTCTTGAGATAGCCGGGGTGTCCGGCGGTGGTGTGGTCGTGGTGTCGCTGGACAACCGAGCGACGGAGATCGGGGGAGTCGGGGATATAGACTCGGCCTTGGTAGGTTAAGATACCGGCATCAAATTGCCAGTCGGAGAGGCAGGAGCAGAATTTTGTGGGGACTTCACCCGGGAGGGAGTGAAGGGCTTGGAGGATTAGGGGGTTGGATTCGGAGGATTGAGCGATTTTAGCGACCAGCTCAGTGTCAATGAGATTGACAAAAAGTTCCAGGGGAAGGAGGGTGATATCTTCGTTGTCCGTGTTGGTGGTAGGGAAATGGTCAGGGCGACAGGAGAGGGCGTTGGGTGCGCCGAGCTGGGCGCTGGGGACATGGGTAAACTTAAGGTCGAACTCGGAGAGGTTGAGGAGCCATCGTGCTTGACGGCGGTTAAGTTTCTGGGGTTGCCGGAAATAGGTGAGGTTTTGATGGTCCGTGAAGACTTGGACTGGGGTGACGGCGCCAAGGAGGTAATGGCGCCAGGTGGCTAAGGCTCGCATGACGGCAAGGAGTTCTCTGTCATAAATATCGTAGTTTCGTTCGGCAGATCCGAATGTCTGGGAGATGTAGGCGCAGGGGTGCCATTCACCGTTGGAGTCGTGCTGGAGGAGTACCCCTCCGGAGGCATGCTTGGAAGCGTCGGTAGCAATGGCGAAGGGTTGGGAGAGGTCGGGCATTCTGAGAACAGGTTCTGAGGTAAAACAGCGTTTGAGTTGGTCAAACGCGTCTTGGCAGGGGGTGGACCAGATCCAAGACTGGTTCTTTTTGGTGAGGTCCAGGAGGGGGCGAGCGATGTCGGAGTAATGAGGGACAAATCGGCGGTAGAAGTTAGCAAACCCGAGGAAGGAGCGGACGTCCTTGACACAGGCGGGGGTGGGCCATTCCGCGATTCCTGCGAGTTTGACAGGGTCCATAGCGATTTCGCCGGGTTTAATGATCATGCCAAGGTATTCGACCTCCTTGGCAGAGAAGGTGCACTTTTCCAGCTTGAGACGAAGCTGGAGTTCTTTCATTCGTTGAAGGACTTTCTTAGTCCGTTCCTCGTGTTCAGCTTTGTTGTCGGAGAAGATGAGGAGGTCATTCATGTAGATGACAAGCCATCCTTCTGTGATGAGGTCTCTGAACGAGTCGTTCATAAACCGTTGGAATGTGGGTGGGGAGTTGGTCATGCTGAAGAACATGACGGTTGGTTCGAAGAGGCCTCTGTGGGTGATGAAAGTGGCCTTCCATTGGTCGCCTTCTTTGATGCGAACGTTGTTATAGCCCCATCGTACATCGAACTTAGTGAAGTGTCTAGCTCCTTTGAGTTTGTCGACGAGGTCGGAGATGAGAGGGAGGGGGTAGGCGTCTCGGACTGTGTGTTCGTTGAGGTAACGGTAGTCCTGACAGGGTCTAAGTTTGCTGTCCTTTTTTTTGACAAAGAAGAAGGGGGAGGCCTGGGGTGACTTGGAAGGGCGGATCTTTCCAGATTTGAGATGTTCGTCAACGAAGTCATCGGCGGCTTGTCGTTCGTCGGGGGAGAGAGGGTAGAGTTTCCCCACTTTGGGGATAAAGGACTCATTGAGGTTGATCGCATGATCATAAGGTCGTGATGGGGGGAGCGGGGTGTCGGCATCATTGGCAAAAACAGACGCATATTTGGAGTACTGTGGGGGTAAGGTTGGTTTTGGCTTGGAAAAAGCCGCTTCCTGGGCGAGGAGGGTGGAGGTGGTGATCTTTCGCACTGTGGCCATGAGTTGGGGGTTGGCGAAACGGGATCCGCATTGTTCGATGTGGTTGATGGTGTAGACGAAACGGGCTCTTTCCACGAATCGTTCCAGGAGTTCAGCATTGAGATAGCGGCATAGGCCTTCCATCTCTTGGGAGTTGAGGGAGGTATGTTTGGGAATCCAGGGTTTTGGAGTAGGGGGAGTGGGTCGGGTGTTCTTAGATAGGTGGGAGGCGCGGGCGGTGAGGTGGGAGAAGGAAAGATCGAGGGATCGGTCCCTTGCCGGGTCAATGGTGACAGTGCCTTTCTTCCAGTTGATGCTGGGGTTGGTAGCAGTGAACCAGGGGTGTCCAAGGATAACGTTTTCTTTTCCGCCATTCATGACATAGAAGCGGATTTTCTGGGTGATTTCTCCGATCTTGACGAAGAGGATGGCTTCATATCGGCATTCCATGTTGGTAGATTTGTCAGCGTTTCGGATAAGGAAAGGGGTGGGGAGTTTCTTGGTGGGGACGCGGTTTCGCTTGACAAAGTCCCAATTGATGCAGCAGATCTGGGCGCCGCTGTCAAGGAGGGCAGTGGTTTCAACGACTTTCAAAGTGTTCTTGGATGTGATGAGTTGAATCGGAATATATAGGGAGTGGGGTTTCGATTTGGTCTGAGATACAGTTACATTGAGTACGGAAGCTACTTGCGTTGGGGAGTGCTTCCTATCTAAAAATCCTGTTGGTACTCAGCGAGAGCAGAGTCCAGGTTGGTGGAGAGCCGTCCGATGACGACTTCTTCTTCGTTAACTTCTTGAATGGAAGCCGTAGTGGCTTCGACAGTTCCTACCTTCTTGGCAGGTGGTTGGAGATTTGAACGCTGCGGAAGGGGAGGGGCGGTTCCAGGGCATTCTCGGGCGAAGTGGCCCTTTTTGCGGCATCGTAGGCATAGTCCTTCTTTGATGCACTTGGCATGTTCTTCGGGGGAAAGGCAGGTGAGACGATCTACGTCCATGGCGTTAGGGTCTCTTGGGGCGACGTGGGTGTGGGTGCGGGGGTGAAAGGAGGATGTGGTGGAGTGAGACCGCTGTTTGGCGATCTGGGTGGCGTGGTTCTTTTTCCATATGAAGAGATCGATCTTTTCGTACCAAGTGGCGATGGCGGTGGGGAATGTGTCAAGGGAGCACATGTGGTCCATAAGCCAGGAAGGAATTCCGGCCTGGAGGTAGGCGACAATGGTGGCGGCATGGGTGGTTTCGTCGAGTTCAGCTTCAACGACTTTGAGCTTGAACTGGGATAGGTATTTGGGGAGGAACGAATCGTCCCTTACTCTGGTATTGGCGAGCCAGGAGATGGCTTCGGCTTGAACGTTCGTACTCTTGAACGTTTTGTCAAAGTCCTTGATAAAGTCCTTGAATGTCCTGAAGGTGTTGTTGTCAAGGCCTTTCTGGGTGCGGACGGAGGCCCAGGTAAGGGCAGTCCCTTTTTTCATGTAAGATAGAGCGAATCCGATTCGCTTGTTGTCATCGTCGTAAACTGTTCCATTGATGAGGAGGTAGAGGTGGACAGAGGTGAGCCATTGCGTGGCTTTGGACGGCGATCCGTCGTACTCTTCAGGGGTTCTGACGCGGAGTTCTGTGGGTTTGGTGGAGGACATAGGAGGAGGTGGACGCAGTGGGGTTCTTGGTCTGAAGTGGGAGTGTCTGGAGACGGGGGTGGGTGACAGAGGGGTGGGGCTTCTGGGGATGACGGCGCTAGCGGAGAGCTGGTGCGCGAGGTCTTGTCCTAGTTGGACAGTTTCGAGGGTGGGGGATGGGGGTTCAGTGTTGATGGAGTGTGCGTCTTCTGAGGATGACGGAGAGCTGGAGGATTCCTGGGGAGCGGGTGTTTGTGTGTCTCAGTGGAGTTCCCAAAGGTGGGGGTTTAAACGGGGTGGGCGAGCAATGGTGGAGGGGCACTACGCGATGGTAGGCGATTCTTGAGAAGCTATTTCTTTTGTTACGCTTGACTCGGGTAGAGGCGAGCGTAGACTTGGGTACGAGACGACGTCGTTGGAAGCGTGTGCTAGACCAGACGCGGTGATGTCTAGAGGCGTAGGCCTGACTAGAAAGACTGGGAGATAGGCTAAGGGCGAAGGCGAGGAGGTCGGCTAGGCGAACGACGAGACAGACTCGTAGTAGGCAATTGACTTGGTGTATTCCCAAGTAGAAATAGCTTAGTGATACATGTGCGTGCGGCCAGTATATAAGTGAAAGTAGAATGTGCACGGACCAGGGAAGTAAAAGGAAACTATCGTCAAGATAGGAAAGGAACGTTGTAGAACAACGTCGAAGAATCATGACTAAGTAGGAGAGGGAAACGCTATTGGTAGGAAGGAAACGATGACTATGAAGTGATGAGTAAAATCGGCCGATGGGTAGGAGAGGGGTCATCGTAGAAGAAAAGGAAATAGTGTCCGTGAGAGAAAGAGGAAAATAGGGGAGAATCGTAACAAGAGCCTCTTCGACTCCTCACCAAGGCTAGGACGCATGAATGGTCCAGCCCGGGATACACTACCACTGGCCGCATTGCCAAAGTAAGACCATTTGAGAGCGATGGCGTGATTGGGCTTGGATCCGAGGCCGGATGGTCTAAGGGGAGAGAGTGTCATTTGTGCAGCTTGTGCGGTCTTAAAAGCCCCAACTCTAAGAACTGCTTCGGTGGCAAGGTTGAGGCGAACACATCCTGAGAAGACTTCTGAAGTCTTGACGTCGAAGGCTGCCTTCTTGCCGACAAGCTGATCAAGATCCAGTGTCGGGATTGGATGAAAATCTATCGGTTCAACCTTCTGTTTCATAACTAACCATAGATCAGTTATCTCGCATGGTTGAGCCTATGAATATGGCCCCACCTTCCTTGACGTCAAAGTTCATTGCTCCGCCAGTACTTAGCGCTTCTCTCAGCTGGTTACGGTCGGGTGAGGAAAATGTAGGATTGGCCATCCTCTTTGGAGGCGGGGATTGGGTCGTTGGGCTTGGCGTGGCACTGCTGGAATGCTCATGATGGCGCTTGATGGATACAGGAGTAGAGGGCGAAGGGGTTCTATGTTTGGCTAGGGCACTACTAGTAGGCACTGGTGCGGATCGTTCAGTAGCCTGAGGGACAGGCCTAGGAGCTGTGGATGTAGAGAGAGACGAGGATAACTGTGGATGATGGTGAGCTTGAGGGATGAGCAGCGGTATTGAGGATGTGTCCATGTCCTTGTCCTTGTCCTTGAACTCCTCATACTCCTCCCACTGTTTTTCGGGCACGATGACGAAAAGGGCAAACTGACCACTCTTGAAGACGACTGCCTTGGAATTCTTTGCTTTACCAGATTGGAAACATTCGTTATAGAAGTAAGGCTGCATATCACGGTACTCCGTCAGGTTGACCCATTTCTTGTCACGCACAATGAACTCGTTGTGTCGCCATGAAAACTGAGAGTCATAGGCCTGGATCTGTGGAAGAACGATGTCAAGAGCAATAGATACAAGGTCTTGAGCACTAGATTGCGCGTCAATGTCTTTTAAGCCTTCACGGATGTTCTGTACATTACTTAAGTAAGAAAGTGTATCTCCGTACAGTAGATCACTTATGCCAATGATATTGTTCTTTGCGTTCTTTCGTTTACCGCTGCCTTCGAACACAGCAGTAATATCCAATGAAATAGTTTCGGCAACTGGGCTCCGGTGGGCAGCACTTGCCCAGCGTGCCCGTTGGGGCATGTAGTGTACATGGCTCCCTGTATATCCAACAGATCCAGGTGGAAGCAAGCTGGATGAGACGGAACGATGCAAAAGGGGATCTTGGGACGATCCTTTGCTAGAACGAGATGGTGGTGGCTGGTTCCAGGTAGACAGAGCGTGTACAACTGGACCCTTAGTCAAAAGAGGGTATGATTGTCAATGTATAATATGCGGAGAAGGTGGAGGGGGCATAAGCACAGAAAGATAACTGGCGATTTGGATGGGATTGGCCATTGCAACAACTGGCGGAGGGTTGATGGATGCTGGAGGAGTCGTTGAGCATCTTGGACAATATCATGGAATGATATGCTTACCTCGCGACTGTGCTGCACTAATTGTTGCACAGATGACTTGTGGATCGGGTAGTACTAGGAATCACTAAGTGTCACATACAGAACTATGAAAAGACATGCTTACGTCGAGACTGTTCTGCACCAGTTGTAGCACGGATAGCATGTGGATCAGGTATTGCTAATCAATAGGAATGAGTGTACATCAGGTTGTAGTAACCGGTACATACCATTGCTTTCCCGACCTGGTGCTCGGATGGTAGTGGGCTTGTTCTGATAGTATGTATGGCAATCACTACACATGATCCTGTTCGATTGTCCAGGTTTGAGGCTTCCAATGAGATGCCCCTCTCCGGCCATGAGAATGCAGGCACAACCACGCCTGCCGTCACATTTATAGCCCTCCTGGATATCCTTGGTGAATTCTGCAAGAATGGAAGGAGCGCTCATAACTATAGTGAAAGTGAGATGCTGGGGGAGAGTGGAATGAAAGAGATCGAGCTTGAGTATAAAATACTTGGTTAGCTTATAAACAACGAAAGTGGTGGTGTAATCAGACTTACCAAGTCCAAGGGGAAAGTACACTGAGCCGACAAAACGAGATAGGATGTAACAGAAAATTTCACCTATGGGAACCGCCAAACCAGAGTCAGTGGAATACGAGGAAGGCACCAAACTCACCTGACATGGATATGAGGAGCCCATAAAGCCCTCTGCACAAAGGTTTGTGCTGCACAGACTTGCGGCTCGTGAACGGAAGCCAGGTGGTCATAGATAGAGGGGGTGGAACGGATTCTCAGAAGTATTCACAGTCATGCAACAGACTTGGAGCTGGGGAGCAGAAGCCATGGCGCAGTGGGTAGAGGAGGTGGGCAAATACTTTGAATCTGCAAATCTTCGAGGTGGGTGGAGGGGTTGTTCTTTGAACCATCCACGGATGAAAATGAAGTACTACCGTACAACGTGTCCTACAGCATGTTGACATGTACAGCATGTATACGCCATGTTTCAGCTTCAAGTCACTATATCAACCCTGAATACTCCAGGGAACTCCAACTCAGACGCTTCACCCATGAAATCAAAGCAACACAACCAAAACAAGCCCACCCGTAAGTGTACTCGTTCTAGATGTTCAGTATAGTATACTGACAGGAAGTTAGCGCCACTGGAACTGATTAAACCACATATCGAGCGACTGTGGGCAGCACGACTCACCAACAGACAAATTGTTGCAGAGCTTCGCAAAGTGATCGATCTCAATGAGTATGGAATTGGGTAGGTGTTCTCCAATTTCTTTTTCCTCACTGTGACTCACATTCATGATAGGTTAACAAAGTTCGTTGAGATCCGGAATGGACTTGGTCTGCGGCGCACTCGCCAGCAAGGACATACTCCTGATAGCATCCGATCTGCTATGATCGAACTCCGTACCATATATCCTAATGCTGGTGTCCACGAAATGGTCAGTCTGATCTTTCATGAACATAACATGTCCATTTCTTGGTACGTCCATTACTCAATTCTTCTTAGCATGCCTAATCCAAATCTAGGAGTGTTATGTCTGATTACTTCAAACAGTTCAAATCTCATCTAGTAAGGAAGCAAAAAGCCAACCATCTCCGCCGTCACTGCTTTTGGGCAGCAGGAGTCGATGATATCTGGGCCGTTGATCAACACGACAAGTGGCTGCGATTTGGTCTAGCACTTCATACTGGAATTGAACCTTTCTCTGGCCGAATTCTTTGGTTGAAAGTATGGCATTCTAATCGCAATCCACAGCTCGTTCTATCTTACTACCTCGAAACTGTTGAGAATTTTGGATGTACGTATCTCGGCTGTTGTTTACACTGAGTGACGACCTATTTTATTAGTCATTCCCATGATCACTCAGAGCGATCCTGGCACTGAGAACTTTGGAATCGCGAATGCGCAAACTATGCTCCATCATATGAATGACCCATCGCTTAGTGGTTTTGTCCAGCACCGGTGGATGCGCAGCAAGAAGAACATCATGCCGAAGATAACATGGTCCCAGTTTCGACATCGTTTTGCTCCAGGATTTGAGGAACTCCTTGACGAAGGTGTAAACAAGGGCTGGTATGATACTCACAACACCCTACAACTGTAAGTTTGTTTCGGGATGTATGCGAGATTGCTGATGCAGCTTGGACTGATGTCAGACCATAATAGGATGACATTTCGCTGGTTATTCATCCCATGGCTCCAATGCGAGCTTAACGACTATCTGTTTCACATCAATAACACTCGGAAACGCCGGGACAGGAAAAAGGTATGCCTACATTGCATGCCTATGCCCTTTGTTGATATTCTCGATCGCCAAGGTCCTCCCCCATGGAATCCCAGACCTTATTTACCACTGTGCATCAGACTATGGCACTCTCGACTTTAAGGTAGCCATTTGTCAAGAAGCGATCGATCATGTCCGCAATTTATATATTGATCCGATGCATCAAGTCTTCGACCTGCTGCCAGCACCCCTCGACAACATCATTGATTCATGCTACGACCGTATGGGGCGCCCTGAAGTAAAGCGCACAACAATCTGGGAAATCTACCTCGGACTTATGGACCTCCTACAGCAATATGAAGATGTACCTACTGTGCTTGAGAAAGTTGATGGTAATGTTGCAGAGACTCAAGGCGCCGATGAAATACACCTGCTACATGGCCTGCAAGATCTTCATGAACAGACAGGCTACTTAGGCGGTGTTGCCAACAGGAAGGGTTTGCATAAGTTATATAGTCATTCAGCCGGAAAATACACTAACTTTGTCTACTTAGAGATGGGGCTTTCCGATGACGAGCCAGATGTCAGTGAGAGTGAGGGTGATGCTAACAAGATCGATGCTGGCCCATCTCTCTGGGTCGATTCCTTTACCTCGGAATCAGATATCGACTCAGAGGAAGAAGTAGATGGAGTTTTATAATACATATTTTATGTACGCTATACGAACCAACCGCAAATGTGTAGAGTCGAAACCCTAGTCATGTCAGCCTATGTCGCATCAGCCCGCTCGGCCAAAAGCTCGGCCCACTCGGCCAAAGGCCTAACCCACTCAGCCAAAAGCCCAGCCCGCTCGGCCAATGTCGCATCACTACTAGGTGTGCCCGAGGTCCTCCCGACTCATATCACCAAATCTAGTACCGATGTTGATGCGTTGCTGACCTAAGTTGATGCGCTGATGGCTCAAGTTAGCGCGGTTGTCCGGCTTTCCATAAATAAGGGAATTACTACATGAACGTTGACGGCGACTCTGCCTTTGGAAGGTTTTACAACAACGCCGCTTTCGCGACAGCAATTATGATCCCCCTCATGCCACTTCCGAACCTTGAGCTAATCCGTTGTGACGGGTGGAATGGAAGGGTGGTTGAGACTAGTAA
>JBBPTZ010001222.1:0-10787 GCA_038094315.1 Phylloporus cf. tubipes
CGAGCTCTGGTAGGGCCGAGACGCGGAGTGCAAACAGAGCGTGGTAGAAATGGTGTGTTTCGCGATATCGCTGCATGACGTAGGCGAGTTCTGGGTCGTCGATGTAGTGAACCTAGCGGAGCATGAAGAAACGTGAAATAAAGTGAGAGTTAGAGGAAGAGAGAAACGAACTGGCTCTCGAGAGTCGGGATTGATGTTGCATACGTTGAGCCATCGTACGTATTCTCTTCCGAACGTGCCGTCCCCAAGCGCGCTCAGCCTGTGCAAGTCCAGAGTCCTCGAGTTGATCCGAGGGCGGTCTTTGAGGATGCGGCGCCCTTCCGGACAGTCGAGCATCGCGTCGCGCAACTTGGGCAACGTAGTACCTGCCGTCGTCTCCCCAAGTGCGGCCACCATGTCTGTAGTGTACATGTCAACGCAATGCTCCGAGTCGTCCTTCGCAAAGCTTACCGCCGCGCCTCGCATCCATAAACGCCATGAGAGCAGACCCTACGGTGAGGAACGCATTCTCAAAGGTGTTAAGGGGAATATGACCTGGGTAATTGGGTGAACGATGTAATAGCCTAGCGCTGGAATGGATTGCGCGGAACGGTGGATTGCGGGCGATGTCCCGGATGCAGACCCTAGTGCCCATCCTAATTCAAGTTGTGGTCGTAGGAAACCCGGTTCTGGATGGCATCGCCACCGGTGTCAAGCTTGTACACAACCACCACTCGGGTTACTATACATCCCATCAACGTTGGTACGCTCTGTGCGCGGCTGTCGTTGGGTCCGGTATTCGGTGTGCACAGTGATCCATTCGTGAGTGCCAGTCTCCCAAGTCCACTATCTAACTGAAGCAGCTCAACCGAATGGTATTGCATTTCCAAACCGAACAGTAAACACCAACATGGTCTCGTACCGCAACGACGCAGATGTCTCGATGCAGTGACTTACAGTGCTACCTTTCTCTAGTCATCGTATATGCGAACCCAAGTAACCGAGGAACATCACGTGGCGTCCAATTCAGCGACGCTCTTCAACGCTTCCTCGACAATGACGTGCGGGAACTCGGACTGGATCCAATGCCCTGCGCTAGGCACCACGACCAGTCGAACGTGCGGGTAACGTTGAACGTCCTCGATCTTGCAGGCTTTGTAGATCATAGGATCTGCAGCCACGACTGTCACGTTCCACTTGTCCGGCACGGCATCGAAACGATTGAAAAAATACCACGGTCGATTTAGCTGTTCGAAAAAAGGTCAATTCGAATCAGCATGAATTCGTGAGCTGCTCACGCTCGTTATACCATGCACCGCGTCAACGGAACATAGGCGCGTTCCGAGTTCTCTGTAAACGCAATCCTCACGTGTCCATAGCGGGTTTCCAGCCGCATGAGCTTCCGCCGACTGGATGTTGGTGCAAACGTCGGTGAAGATGACGTCCAAGAAATCGAGCTTTTCCGGCCCTTGTTGCATCGGAGGATCGACGAGGACGATCGCTGTCGGGTGAGTCGCCGGAAGATGCGGGAAGAGACTCAAGACGGTGGCTGCACCCATGGAATGTCCGACGACCAGGGTATAGTTCCGCGCTTCGAGATATGGGCGGAGATCGTGTGCGATGGCATTCAAGCTGTAATCGGAGGATACTCTGGACCGGTGTCCAACGAGATCGGGAGCGGTGACCAGGTAGCCTGTCGGTTTTCAAGTCGATCGCTCCAATCGAATGCTGGGACTGACCTTGGGCAGCCAAGGAGGATGCGACGCGGTGCCATGTGTGTGATGACGATGATAATCCGTGGATTAAGAGCGCATGTTTCGTGGCAGTGGGCGAACCCCACATCGTAGCGGAGGGGACGCTTGTCATGGTGGTGATCAAGGGAGCGAGGAGCGAAAGCGCTCGCTAATAATCGTCCGATATGGAATCTCGCTGAGCGGCTTTTTTCGTTACGCTCGGAAATATACAATAGGTGAAAAGCCACTTTATGCGTGCTATAGCATCCTAGTACCGACTCGGAGTGTCTTTGGTATGCAATCCTTATCTTGGGGACTTGTTGAAAGGCAGCCATCAAGACTATTGTACATGTAGCATCTGGACCCGATGTCGAGTTCTGCGGCACGATGCTTCAAGTGAGCCTCTTTGGTATGTATTTTCGCTATTCGTAGGCCGACATGCATCTGATCTGATTACTCTAACTCGTGTAAATACTACACGACGTCCAATTCAGCCACCGTCTTCAAAGCTTCCTCGACGATGGCTTGTGGGAACTCGTACTGGATCCAGTGTCCCGCACCTGGGACCACGACCGGTCGAACGTGTGGGTAACGTTGAATGTCTTCGACCGCGCAAAGTTTGTAGATCGCAGGATCTGCGACCACGACCGTCATTTTCCACTTATCCGACACGTCATCAAAGAGATGGAGAAAGCTCCACGGCCGATCTGGCTGTCAAAGCCAATCCGAGTCAGCACGCGTCACGGCCCAACATTCAAAGACACCCTCACAGTCAAAATGTAGCTTACTGCGTCAACAGAGCACAAGCGCGTTCCGAGTTCCCTATATATGCAGTCTTCGCGCGTCCACAGTGGATTTTCAGCACCATAGACGTCCGCTGGTTTGATATTGATGCATGAGTCGGTGAATGTGTTGTGCGCTTGACCGACGAACTCTGGTTCTAGGTCCATGGGTGGGTCGACAAGGACGATTGCTGTCGGGCGTGACCTCGGAAGGTCTGGAAGGAGATGCAGGATCAGGAGAACACCCAAAGAGTGTCCGATGATCAATTCGTAGTTCCTCGCCTCGAGATATGGACGGAGGTCTCGCGCGATGGAAGTAAGGCTGTAGTCGGTCGCCAGTCTGGACCCGTGCCCGATGAAGTTGGGAGCGGTAACGAAGTAACCTGGTATCGTCAGCATCGTGGTACGACGCAGCAATAGAGTCGCACCTTGTGCGGCCAAGGAGGGTGCTACCCGATGCCACGTATGCGACGAGGACGTCAATCCGTGAATCAAGAGTGCATGTTTGGTAGCGGTGGGTGAACCCCACGTCGTAGCCGAGGGAACGCTGGTCATGGTGATGAGAATGAGGGAGACAAAGGGCCCATTTATAAGGTCTGGTGCTTCGGAATGATCCTACAGACACCGAGTTGACTGTTCGTAATGAAACATTGGCGATGTCACGGTCATCACGAGAAACCGTATATGCATGGAGTTAGTTACCTTGTGTCGTTTCCCACAATCTTCCCCATCTGACCTGGCGCAAAGCACTGGCAGTCCGCCGTGGTCGGACGCAACCTGTGTTAGCTGTAACAATGGAGACGTTGATTGCGCTTCGTCATCCTGTAACGACTTGAGATATGATGCATCACGAGGGATGACTCCAATACAATGACCGACAATCCCTGTGTGGTTCCGTGGTTTGAGACATTTCGAAAGCAACGCCCGAGTTAGTGCGGGGGTTTTGGGGTCTGTCAGTATGTGTAGGGAAAGATGAGAGGGGTCCGCCGATGCACAATGTGCATTGCTGATGTAGGACGTAGCCTCAGTAATCGTGACTCACATCAAGATTCTATTTCGTTGCAAGTCATATCAACGAAACAGTGAGTGTCCAATCACAGAGAGCATCGCCGATGGCATGCGCATGGATCCAGCCATTCGACACGAGGAAATAACCCAACATCCAACACGTTGCATCGCAAAAGCACAGCACATCACGAGAGAACGTCGAGTTTGCGTCAGAGGCATTGAGGAAAAGGGTGCGAGGAATCGCCAGATTCCATCAAACAGCACTGTTTTTGTGATGGGCGCAGTCATCAATATGCCTTGTTTCGGCCCCCAAGCTCCTGAAAATAGGACCACTGTCACCGAGAGGTTTGCGCCAGTGGATCTAAACACGTACGGTTTGTTGACAAGGCTGTCAGGGCCGGTATAGATGAGGGTATCGTAGACCAAAGCTGCGATCTGTGCACCCAAGATAGGGCCAAGTAGTGGGCACCAAATCCAATATTGATTTCTAAAGCTGAAGACTGGGGGGGATGAAAAGCGCTGCTAATGCGAGGGACGAAGTACATACCTTCACCCCCATAGCCTACCATGGCCGTCAGAATGCGTGGACCGAGGTCGCGAGCAGGATTAATTGCAGCTCCTGTTTGCATACCATCGGCAAGCCCAATACCAAGGACGGTGAGGAAGAGAGCCAGAGGGACGAGAGCTGGTGGGGACGGGACATTCCGCTTGTCCGTCACGGCAAAGATCATAATGATCAGCAATGCGGACCCCAAAAACTAGATGTGTCAAGCAATGTAAGATTATGGAGCGAAACAGAATTCACCTCGGCAAAGAAGCAAGAAACCGAAGTCATGTAGCCAGCCTTTGATCACGATTGACTAATGGCTTCAACTATGGATTGATAAAACACACCGCGTACGTCCCGAACAGGCCGCCGGTTCCAGAGATGGTACGGATGCCCGACCCACCTTCGTAGAGGTTGATCGCATGGTAATAGTTGGCGTAAACAATACCAGCGCCACAAAAGGCTCCAAGGAGCTGGGCTAAAATGTAAAAGGGGACCTTTTTCCAGGGAAAGTTGCGGACAGATGCAAAGGCAAGCGTGACCTAATGAAAAGAGTTAAGTGAAGGATAAAATAATTAATACAACGGAACGTGCCGCCGGATTTACATGACCACCTGAAATTCCACAGGATATCCATACGCCCAAGGACAAACCTGTCAGGTGCCTTGAGATATCGTTATCATTGTAGCAGTCAAATCTCTTACCGGCAGCCCAACCAAAGTTAATAGAGAGAAAATCCTACGATCCAGACGTCAACGTTGAACGAATTGCGAGTGACAATACCGAGTACTGACCCCTTTAGGACTAGCGGAGACGGCGGTGTTGGAGGACAGAACGACTTGACAGTTGCTACCACAACCAAAGATGACAAGAACCATAGTTCCAAGAAATTCGGCAGCCGACTCTCGTATTAGAGGCCTAGGGTAAGAGGCGTGAGGACAGTCAAGATATTTCGGACCCTGGCCAACCTGATCCTCGACCAACGGTTAGGACACTGTACGCAGTGTTCGCAGTCGGCAAAGCCAACAAGGTGTTTTGCATTCGGGTCTTGGTGGCGGATATACGTGCTCGATGTCTCAGAGAGACGTGTTATCGGTTTTTCGACGAGTTCAGACATGTAAAGAAAGGGTGAAAGAGGGAAGGGGGGGTGATCAGGCTTGTAGATGCGACACCTTCCAGCATCTTTTATAGAGAGACACCGGTTCGCATTGCACCGAGACTGTAAATGGACGGTCCCACCAATCTGTATTCGATTAAGGAGCTGGCAAGGGTCCAGGACGGGAGTCGAAGGTGTGGTTTCAAGTTGACCATGGGCGGCGAACGCGGCAATCGCCCGCACCATAATCGGTAATATGGCATTGACGTCATAAGACCACATTTATCTCGCTGGTAGTGTAACATTGTGACAATGCAATGGGCTAAATGACGATGCCATCTATCATGTCCTTTACTCTACCCGCCAGGGCTTGCGAAATAGAATTACACGATACCGGACTGGGAATTCAGGTTTACTGCCGTTCCATTGCGCTGACCTACTCACACTATAACCACCACCGTCACTGCCGCGTGTTGGGGAGACTTCCTATCGCACAGTTGCGATAGGGGATTCACACCCTCCTGAAATGATAAATGAATCTCAGTCTGATCATCATTTCTCGACTGTCTGGTCATATGACGGAACATTCAGCCACTATATCCATGACATTTCATTGAATGTGGGTAAAAACGACATGTGTCGTACAGTACTAGACGGATGTAACGGCAGGTTCCGCGCGCCCCTTCGAAGATCAGCGAACTTCCTGGCCAGGGCGCAATGACAATCCCGCCGGAGTCCCGCGGTAAACAGCAGAGGCTTGAGATCCGCGGAGCCGACGTCGAGCGTGCTATCGCGGCCGCCTTTTTCAGGGGAAAACGAAAGAAAACGACACCAAGCAGTGGCACCACCCAGTATTTGCCCACCGACAATAGCGTATGGTTTAATCGATGTACCTGAAAAATACTGATTGGGCACTTCGAGCAACGAGAACGGTGTCATGACCAGTGCATATGGTATAAGGAGGAATTACGATATCTGACAGCGGAACGAACCAACCATGCGGAAAACCCAAGACGAAAAGAGTTAAGCATGGGTGGACAACGAGGCTTCATATTCAACTCCCGAGCGGCCAGCGGTGACAATTTGGGCGGTAGCATTACCATTGGATTAGGCATAATTGAATAGAGGCTCGGCGTGGACCACGCTGTCCGAGATTGTGTATAGACAAAGATTTTGAGCACGAGATGAATTAAGACATCTACGCGACTGCGGTCAACATCGGTTTCATTGAGCTCGCCAAGTCTTGCGGCAGGATGGCTAAAACCTACGAACAAATTGAGATTGCTGTGAAAAAGAATCTAGACGATATACCTAGCGGACCTTCCGTTCACCCACTTCCCAACCGCTCTCTGCGATCGGAACGATACAGTCGTTCACAAGAATTGAAGCTTCTACCTGCTTGGCTACATCGATCATTCTCCGGACGCTATTCGCAGAGAAAGGGTCAAATGCCCCTGCCTCGAGTATCCTGCAAAGACGAGATGCGACCACAGTGGAGATCATCGCCGAAACAATGTCGCCGTCCGGACCAAGTTCCGGCTCTTTGCCATCCTCGCGTTGTCATAGAGGATTTTCGGTGCAGTGTCTTTGCTTGTTTGACGTTGACACAAGAATCAGCAAAGAAGTGTTGAAAAAACTGGATGGCTTCTGGCATGAGTTGAATGGGAGGATCAACAAGAATAATAGCAGTTGGGGATGACGGAGGAAGGTGTACAAAGAGGGTCAGCGCCGCCAACGCGCCCAAGGAGTGACCGATGATCAAGGAATAGTCCCTGGCTGTGAGGTATGAACAAAGGTCTTGTGCAATGGAACTGAGATGGTAGTCAGTCGACGCTCTGGAGCAGTGCCCAATAAGATTTGGAGCAGTAACGAAGTAGCCCGATAACTTCAGGTTGAGCATTGTGAACTAAGGCAGCGATCCCTTGAGCGGCCAAAGAGGACGCAACTCGGTGCCACGTATGCGAGGAGGAAGTCAACCCGTGAATCAAGAGTACATGTTTGGTGGTTGTAGGTGACCAGGTTGTTGCGGAAGGGGCGCTGGTCATGGCAGTGAGGCAAGATAAGAACTCACCAGAATGATACGAGGAAAGACGACGAATCGGAGCTTGCCGTGCGCAGAGTTCACGGAGACAAGGAACTGGCACACAGTTGCCCAAATTGGTTTTGCAAGACAGCGATTTCCCTACCGTCGCCCACCATCGTAAATGATTTACATGCAACTTGTTTTCATTAAATGGTCGTCGCGGATATGGGGTGCGGGGTCCAACATTGCCCCACCCGAAAAGGAAACCCGTCGCTCCATAACGAGTAATTTTTAAAAAGTGCGTGCGAGCAATCGCACAAAATGACTTTATATGGTAATACGTACCCTCACAAGGACATCGCCACTGAAAGTTACCCCAAATGGTATCTTCAGCCAGTCCCACGGTGCAAGTCTCCTGCGAGAGCGCGCTGACATACACATTTCGCACAAGGGTTCTGTTCAGAGCAATCATGACACTCTTGCTCGTACAGCATACTCACACTATTAGCCTTCTTGGGTAGCTACGGCTCGTAAGAGACCTCATGTCAAGGATGGGGCTCAACCGCATAAAAGGAGGGACCGCCCTCCAAGAGAAAGGCCCCAACAGAACACCCACAACGCCGCCTGTCCCTCCTACCCACGTCTATGTTCTCTGTGCCTGCCATGTCGTACCTGCCATATCACGGCCACGGTTCCGGTACGGCTCTCACCGTTTCCCTTTTTGCTTACCTCACCTTGCTTTATCTTATCGTTCGCCGCATCACGGGATCAATTCTGGGACGCGTTCGACTCATCATTCGTGTTGTTCACATATATTTGGTTCTGTGGGTCCACTGATTATTTTTCCAACAATGAAACAACAACAGTTATTATTGGTGGCTCACCAACGCGGCGGTGGAGACCAGGCGTAGCCGTCTCCCTTGATCCATTCGCCCTTCATTCCCAAAACGCAATCACGCGTTCAAATCATTCTTCGGACGGCGAGCCCGAAATCGCCGTCCATCCCGGTGTTCCCATCTCCGGCGAAAGTGGCGACCAATCCTTGACTCGATTCAACGGTACTAGTCCACTATCTCATCAAAGAATCGCCGCCCCTGATCACATTCTGGATAACACAGACAAATTTGATGATCCCCCATACGTGCCACCGCGGGTTCCCCAGGCGGAGCTACAGCCCTACCCCGCGCTGGATCCGCGAGTTCCCAACGTTTATGACCCACCGAATCATGATATTGTGAGAGTTTTTTTTTTCGTCTTTGTTTTTCCCTGAGAATTTATCTCGTTCCATTCGTCGTCCCACCCTTTTCCAGCCATATCCGTACGAAGGCGGTACCAGTCCCGCGGAGTCCCACACCAGCGAAGGAAACTGGAGCACTTCTTCCTCTTCTTCCGCTTCTAGTCATCCACTTGCCCATGGCTATCTCGTAGAACCAACACCCCAGTACTCTCAAGCGCCGCAACCATCTCGTCAATATACAGAATACTACCCGGCATACCAGGGACAACACCGTCTTGGATTAGAACACGTTCGTTATGGCCCACATCCTTCGAATACAGGTGGAACCTACTATCGTCCCCCTCCCCACGGGTATCAGATTGGCGACCTTTTATCCTCCGACATCTTCGACGAGCCTAGTGCCAGTTCATCCCACACAAACTACCAAGCAGCATCTTCCCAAGGTCCTTCCACGTCGTCTGCCACCAACCCATCACATGTTTCTACGTTCCCCGTGTCCTCTCCCCCTGTTGTCGACACTACTCGCTCTCTTTTTCCAGACGCCGGCCCTTACCTTCGCCAGCAGCTGGGGCTTTCGGCTCACGAACCTATCACCCTCCAAGCATTGCCCGACCCAGCTCCAGGAGAAAAACCGTCAACCCCACTACCCATGCTCATCAAGTTGGCTATATACGGCAGTCCCAACAAGCAGCTGACTCTCCAGGAGATATACACCGAACTCGAGAAACGGTTCGAGTGGTTTCGGGAGCACAAACACGAGAAAGCATGGAAGGTGTGACTCTAGGTTACAGTGGTGTTTTCATCTGACTGAAACTCGCATGGTCAGAATTCGATCAGACATAACCTCTCGTTAAACAAGGTCTTCAAACACGTCCCTCGCCCTATCACGGAACCTGGAAAAGGAAGCTACTGGCAACTAGACGTTTCCGGAGGAGAAGGTTACAAACGCCTTAGGAAGCGCCGGCCAAAGAACAAGATGGTTGCATCGGAGGATGAAGACGAAGAAGGGTCCGAGATGGATGAGGACCTTGCGGAACCCAGCAGATCATCCGCTACACCCGTCGAAGACACCCGTATCGATCCAGAGCTGCGAAGCGAGGGTCATGTTGTCGGAGAAGGCCGCACTCGTTCTACAACGCGACGCACTGGTGGGGGGAGTCCTTACCCCTCTCAGTCTCCCCGATACCAACAAGGTCCACTTCCGGTGGTTGTGGGACATGACGTTAGTGTGCCAGGACAGTCTCCTGTTCGATTCGGACAAACGTCTTTCCCCGCTTATCCCCAGGTTCGACCTCCTCCTACTTCCTCTAGCTCGTCATTCGCAGCCATGTCATCCTCATCTATGGGGACCGCACCGACCACATCGACAATGGCACGTCCGGTGCAGTATGTCGCCCCGTACGACAGAACACCTCACGTCTCTCATCCGCTTCCACGATCGGGGATCGAGTATATTATGGACCCAGGGGGTCCCCCGACTACCCGGCATGTAATGGGATACTCTGAATTTCATGGCGCATCTCAGGAAGATGGTGCACGCTCATCTCCAGAGTCTTCGTCTGGGTCGTCGCGCACATGGAATGATGCGCGATCCGGGCGCAAGCCGCAAAGATGACCCATGATCAAGACGAGGTATGACTCATCAGACATGTTGATTGCAGGATCATTTCATTTCCGTCTCCGCTTTGGTTATTGGTAGGTGGATTCTCAGAGATCGATTTCACGCGAGCACGACATACTTTTGTGCTCACTTGACGTGCTGCACGAAAATGTCTACTCTCGTTGTTCATCATGTACACTTGCCATCGCCGCTCTCAGTCTATTCATATCCCATCTTATGTTCCGCTTTTACTTTTTTGTTTTCCATCGTCTTTCTCACGACGTGTCATTGCAACATCACCAACTATCTGGATCGTCGTTTCTCACCTGCTCTCGATCGCACATGCTATTTCTGTTCTCGCATCCCAGTGTTGCTCTTCATGTTGGCATACACCCTTTATCTTTTACATTTCTTGTCCTAATTTCTCAAACATTTTGTATATTGTCCTTTTCCCCCCCCTCTTTTTTAATCTGCCCTCAGCATCAACGACGCGATTCGCGTGGGGTCATCCTTCTTAGACTTGGCTGTGGACGGCGCTGGTCAGCTGCCAAAGTCTCCGTTCGAATTTATAGGAGGGTCACATCGACGTTGTATACATACATGTACTACAAGGGATTGGATCAATCTATTATGAGTCGACAGTGCGAAAAACTGGCGACGGATTAGGAAAAAGGCCCTCTGATTAGTTCATTTAACTGTTGTGCCCCTTTTCCAATTTACACTCCTCACCACCACCATACCAAAACCCCTAGAAGCCTGAAAACCTTTGGTGAGTTTTCCCC
>JBBPTZ010001224.1:0-10777 GCA_038094315.1 Phylloporus cf. tubipes
CAGGATGCCAATTTCTTGTTTTTACCAGACCGTTACTTAGTTGCTACCCATGTGAAAGATTATATATTATCGTAAGATGTATAGGTCTTAGAGGTGCTGCGCAATCATAGCGGCAGGATGCCAATTTCTCATTTTTACCAGACCGTTACATAGTTGCCAGATAGCCTACCAATTTAAAAGCCTACATATTGTTGTAATATGTGTAGGTCTTAGAGGTGCTGCGCAATCATAGCGGCAGGATGCCAATTTCTCATTCTTACCAGACCGTTACCTAGTTTCCAGATAGCCTACCAATGTAATACATTATACATATTTTTGTTCCGAGACAGTTTACAAGGTATTATAAGGGTCTTATAGGAAAATTGGGAAACTCCTGATGGGAACAAGTCAATGTGCTGTTGAATACAACTCTCGGTACAGTCATCACCCACCATTTGAGCCACACAAACTTCAGCTTGCTGTAGATAGTGTTGTAGGTCGAAATACTTAGATCAGAGCACATGAAAGAGTATGCTAAGTCCATTGGTAATGTGTCTGTAACAAAAACTGTCCAGACATACACCGGCATTGAGCCTCTCATATATGATATGTGTCATGACACATGTGCTGCGTTTACAGGTCTGTTTGCTATCCTTGATGAATGCCCTGAGTGTGGCAAGTCTAGGTGGAAGGAAGAGCATCTCCAGGGCTCAAATGTTCAGGTCAAAGTCCCCATGCAGCAATTCACAACCATCCCACTCGGCCCTCAGATCCAGGCATGTTTTCGCCACCCTGACAGTGCTCAGGAAATGCACTATCTCTGGGAACGTGTGCAAACCATTCTTGATGACCTCAAACGACAAAGGAATGCAACCATCCCCATCCTGGATGATATCATTACCGGTTGGGACTTTCTCGGCGTGGTGCTTAGTGGTGATATTAAAGAGAATGACGTTGTACTTATGGTTTCCCTTGATGGTGCTCAACTCTATAGCAGCAAGGAGTCCGACTGTTGGATGTATATTTGGGTTCTACTAAACCTCTCTCCAGACAAGCGTTATCGCAAGCTCCACATTCTCCCTGGCAGTTTCATTCCTGGACCCAACAAACCCAAGAATCTCAACTCGTTTTTATTCCCAGGTATATATCACTTTGTCGCATCAAATAAAAACAAGTTTATTCACCTTTCCTAGGGATGTACCATCTTGCTGCTTTGCAGTGAGAAGGTCTTTCGATCTGGGATTCATTCACAAATACATCATATACTTCTCACCCCTACCTCCTCTTCACAACTGCTGATGGTCCCAGGTTGGTTTACTGGGATGGCATGGTTGGCCACAGCGGAAAAAACAGTTGTCGACTTTACTGTGGTGTTCTGGGCCACCAAAAGGACGGTGGCAAACACTACTATCCAGCCCTCTTATGCCCTTGTGACCATGTTGTGCTTGGCAGCAACCATGCAGATATCGATGTCTTCAACCTTTCTCCAGGTGGTTCCACCGGCTATGCAGACAATCTTACCAAAATTGTTACTGTTCGCAACCCTACTCAATGGGATAAGACGAAGACTGAGACGGGTCTAACAAAGCCACTGTTAATTCTGGATCTCCCTCCTTCTCATTCCCTTGGCATCCCCTTGTCAATGACTACTGATATCATACATCTCACCGGCAATCTCTCCAACCTTCTTCTTTCTCTCTGGCGAGGCACCATTCACCTCGACCCCGCAGATGACAAAGCTACATGGGACTGGGCTACACTTTGTGACAGTAATGTTTGGACTATGCACGGCAAGGATGTCAAGGCTGTTGGCTGCCATCTCCCTGGTTCCTTTGACCACAAACCACATGATATTGCTGAGAAGCTCAATACACAGTACAAGACCTGGGAGTTCCAACTCTACACTTTTGGAATCGCACCCATTCTTCTTTACAATATCCTCCCGCTGAAATATTGGTCGCATTACTGCCAGCTGGTTCGTGGGTTCCAGATCATGTGTCAGTACTCTCTGACTTTGGAGCAGCTCAAAGATGCACAATCCCTTCTCTGTAACTGGGAATGTGACTTTGAACTGTTATATTATCAACTCAAAGAATGTCGCATCCATTTTGTCTATCCCGCAGTCCATCAAGTCGTGCATTTGGTTCCTGAAGCGATTCAAAAAGGTCCGCCGATATGCTATGCGCAGTGGACAATGAAGCGCATGATTGGGAACCTGGGTCAACAACTTCGTCAGCCATCAAAACCATTTGTGAATCTTGCAAGAGAGGGAGTGTGATGTTGTCAAGTCAATGCTCTCGTCTCACTTATTCCTGAGCTTGATGATTCTCCTCCAACACTTCCTCGTGGTGCCGAGGACCTTGGCGGTGGCTATGTCCTCCTTCGTAAACGATCCAAGTACCCAATCTTACCCGACGCTTGTTACGATTCACCCCTTATTCTGCTTTCTTCTCATGGACACCGTCTCTTTTTCCTCTATGATGACTCCTTCTCTTCACATCAGCTGATTGCTCATCACTTTCTCGTCATCGTTTCCTCCCATCCAGTAGTGTTTATCTCTCTTCATTAGTCATAGATCTTCGACATTGTTCTACAACGTTCCTTTCCTATCTCGACAATAGTTTCCTTTTTCATCCTTGGTCCGTGTGCATTCCCTTTTTCCTTAAATACTGGTCACACGCACACATGTAACCTAAGCTATTTCTACTTGACTATACATCAAGTCAATCGCCTACTTCAAGTCTGTCTCATCATTCGCCTAGCCACTCTCCTTGACAACTCTCTAGACTACCTCTCCACGTTCTCCCAGTTCAATCCTAGTCAGGCCCACGCCTCTAGCGTTCCCTGCATCCAGTCAAGCCTCCGCTTCTGTCGACGTCGTCTACGCAAGTCAAGTCTATGTTCACCCCTACCAGGGTCAAGCGTAACAACACTGGACTATCCACAGTCCTCCAACGTCTTTATCGAAACCAGCCTGTCTCCTGCATCCACAAATGGGCCCGCCTTCACCTTCCAAATGGTCAGGTTGCTCGTTCTCTTTGGAAAGAAAGCAACAATCCTAACTATCTGCATCAATCATGTATTTCATGCAATGTTAAGGTAAGTCTATTAAACAGGCTCGCGAGTTCCTTTGAACTAATTACATATTGTCAGCTTACCTTCGAAGGTTCGATTCGTATCGGTGAAGTACAATACTATGCTCAAATACCCTCAAGTCAGGTGGATGAAGACGGACAAAACTGGCACTTTCAGACTACCACTGTGATTAAGCTTTTCTCCCCTCCAGATGTTGAACTTCTCAGGCAATCATCACAAGTGCTAGCTGCTTCAACGCTCCTCGGTCAACTCACAGTTGTTGATGTGAAATCCATCCAGAGTGTCATTGCAATGATCCCTCGGAGGTTGGTATTGATGTTGAATGGAGAAGAGGCCATGGATTGCTTTTGCATGGTCGAGAAACTGGAGTTGGACATTTCAGATCTCGGCGTACCTTACTCTGAGTCACTGGATCAGGAGGATGAGGGTGAGGACGAGTAACCACTTAGTTATGTATTGGGTCGATCCCATTGATCTTATCGGGCAATCCCGCATCAGAGTTATCTTCCCCTCTCGACGTGCCTCTTGTGATTCTCCCAATAGAATGGACTATGATACCTACAGTATATCCAACAGCACGCTCCCTGGGCATGAAAATGCACTTGGGTTGACCTTTGAGGGAACAGCGATGGGTACACCCAAAATCCAGGGACATGCACACCGACAGCAGCCAAACTACATGGGGTACGGGATAATACAGGTGTGTCGTTAGCTGTCATCCGCATGTAATCGACATTGTTTTATCGCTATAGAATGCATATATGCGTGAAAGTTCACAGATACAAGTGCTTTCCGAGCACTGTGGTTGAAACAACCCAACAACAACAAGTGCTGCTATAGGCTGCTCAAGCAAGACAATGGGGAGTATGAAGACTGGCTCTCCATTGAAGGGGGAAAACCAAGAGGACAAACTGAGGTCCTCTGGCTGGCACTAGGCCTTTATATACTACCTAGGGGTATGTACATGTTTGTACCGAATCTACCGATACATATCCATATATGTCCATAGCATGCAGCTACTGCATGTATCACCATGAGGAGAACAGCCTTAGGACTGTGTGGAATGGAAGCATAGACATGAGGTGTTTCATATGCATCAGAAGAGAAGCATGACATGCGGTGTGTGCATGGATCTGAAACATAAGAAGCCTAGAAGAATGGAAGCATACCATGAGGACACGGCATGTATCAAAAGAAGGCATGAGGCATGGAAGATCAGAAGCGCATAAATGATAAGGCGCGGCCTCATGTCATAGATAAGGGATAAGGGCTATGTCTGGGCACAGGGTAGAAGATAAGAAGATAAGGCATCAGGGGCGACTGTGACAAGAGTGAAAGTGAAGCGTCACATGTCTGTGGGTTGTTAGATAAGATAAGATAAGAGAATGAAAAATTATATGCTAAGTCCATTGTAATGCGTCTGTAACAGCATCGCAGTCGTTCTCTTCAACATTACTCAGCTTGCTGCTCAACTTGCACATCCACATCAATATATTCGTTCTCTCATGTCATTGCTCCATTTACCACTTGAAATCACGCATCAACACGTCAAGCATCTGCTCTCACACACTCTCGCATCATCACTTGGTCTGTCCATTAGTTTATTCATCACTTTTGTACTCCCTCGCAAATCCTTAATCTTAATTAGCTTTTATTATCATTTTTTTTGGCCTCAGACAACACATAGGGCACATATGGGTGCTGGCGTGGGGGGCAGGGGGATTAGGTCGTCCAAATAGGGTTTAATTAGCATGCAACTAGATAACAGCGAATGCATTTCATATCATTGGATCGCATAAGGGCACAAATGTGAACCAAAGTGGGACGGCCTGGGCAAGAATGTTACACAGTGCGACTGTATGATTTTGCTCTGAAAACACAGTCAGACATTGGTATGCATCCTGTTGCATGCAGATCTCTTCCACTTTATGAGTAAACCATGTGTCGTGTAGATACGACCATGCAAACATACGATAACATGTGATCACACTATTTTACATGACCAATTCTCACTGGGGATCACCCATTGACGGCTCTGGCGCCTGACTTTTCAACACGGAGTCCATTTCCTGGACCTGAATTTGGATAATCACGCTTCAATAACAAAGATGATAAGCTAGATGTAACATGCTGCCCTGGCATTGATCTGGCACCTTGCACAGTTGTGCAAAGTGCTGAAAATTTGACTGGAAAGGTAGAATGTGACCTTGTTTATGTCTTACAAGTAGTGGAATCAGTGATAATAAAGATGTAACGGTTGCCAGACTAATCCAGTGAAACGTCACAAGTAGTAGTCACACTCAAACAGACAAGAATAACTCCTCTATTCGAAAGACTAGGGAAATGAACTGAGTACATGGGCCTTTTTTATACACAACGGCATAGGGGGTGAGGTCGAGAATAGGCATAGGGTAAAGGGCATGGGTGTAGGGCATGTTTCAAAAGCATAAGGTAGTATCGTCCAGTGAGTCGAGTGAGATGCATCGTGACACTCCTGTCACCTATCGGCTAAGGGCATCTGCTTCACTGTACCCCGGCTTAAGTTGCCAGGTGCCCGAGTTTCCCTCGCCTCCTGGATTCCCCCCCGGCCCTTTCGCAACACAACGTTGCTTTTCCAAGCGCTTCGATGGCCTGGGAGTCGTCACACGACCTCTATGCATGGTATGCAGCAAGAATGGTGTCAATCCAAGCACTCGAATGTGTACCGTGAGTCCGTCTTTCAGCTCATGTCAGCTGGGATGGTTCTGACAAGTCTCTAAAATCAACACATCGATCTTGTGTTCTACGAACTATCAGACCATGTCCCTGGGATGTCTAGGGTTGGTATGCAATGCAATATTTGTGGTGTGCAATCCTGGCTGATGAGCAGTGAGCTTTTTTCCTTCTCTGCCATAATCTGACTTTTTCATCTTTAGGTTGTCTATGATCTGTTACACATGCATAGACATGCTTCTTCCACCACTAGTTGACTTGTTTCAACTCGCAGGACAGCCCTGATTGCATCCCTCGTCTCCCACTCACCTATCCGACCTACTCACCTACCAATCGGCCCACTCACCCTCTGTCTTGACCCGGCGCGCTTATGTCATTGAAGTGCTCGCTCCAGTTGCTTTGAGTGGCTTCCCCATCATATCAGATGCCATTTGCATTGATCCGATGCCCCAGATTGCCCTCGACGCCTTTTGTCGCCTCCAATAGGTCCAAAAGCCCCCCAGGCCTACTATCTTGACTTTGCTTGCTCGTTTCGTCGATGCGCTCACCACCACAGCTATGGAAACCCTGAAGATCGTCCTCGGCGCTGTTCACATTGATCCGTTCATCATCTTTCGGTCTCTATACCTCTTATTTGCCCATATCCCCCCCGGCACTTTATCTCGGCATGGTGTGCTCGTATCGCTGAAACACTGTCTCGGACCGTTGACTGGACATTCCTTGGCCTTGTGCACATCACTTGGTATGACCAATCCACCGCCCAGCTTGTTCGACTGGTCTTGAGCACTCCTAAGTAGGTCCTCTTCAACCCTTCGCTCTAGCTGTGTCCTGATGCCTTTGGCTGCTTCCCAATGGCCTCATCACCTATTGGTTCTCCCGACATATTCGTCTCAGCTTGCCTAAGTGCAGCATCGTAGTTCGCAATGCCTTCCTCTCCCGCTGAACTCGATGCATGAGGGCATATTCCTTTTCTCTGCGGGTGACGATGCCAGCTCCGGGGGTTGCCTTGGTATGTTGCAATCAACTACTTGTGTGTTGACCGTCTCTGTGGGCTGCCGTAGTTGGTTCTATGCATGGGATTCCATCTTCCCTCCTATGGGGCACTTTTTACCATCCCTAAAGATGGTCAGGAATGAACACGAGGCCCTGACACTTCTATTTGTAGTTGCCGACTCTTGTGCATGTTGGAAACATGTGTCCTTGTCTTCCTTGCAGCCATGTCCAGCCACTCGCCCCACAGAGCCAGAAAATCATGTTCCCCCTCCAGAGCGAGTTCTTTCTTTTTGTTTCCAAGTGTCTAACCCCTAACATCAATGACAGCCAACTCGCCTTTCCCCTCTCACCGCACTGTCAAAGCCCAGTCGCTCCCGATCATCCCCTCCATCTTTAACTCGCCACCACCATAAAAAACCCTAAGTCGTCATTGTGCAGGTTTTTCTCTACGTCAGGCTTTTCCCTCAAATCTGTCGTATGTCGCTCCTGATAGCGCCCGCTGACTTCAACTGACCACAAACCGTGATTAGGTTGGAGTAGTATGGTAGGTCCCTTGCACTGTGCTCGCTCTCTCCGCCAAACTCCTTCCTCTAGGATCCTCGATACCGCCCACAGTCTATTGGCCTATACATCAATCTGGATCTACTTGATCACAAATTACAGCCATGAGATGACGATAGACAGAATTCCAATGTACATTTGTGACTTTGCTGTTGTCCACCTTCATTCACAGAAGAATCATTTAGTCCACTAGCTGTACGCACATCTTCATCTTTGCATCTACTTGCCTTATTGTCACATCGCAATTGACGATCATTATTACCTTGAGCGTGGTTTCATATTTTCTCCTGCGATGGTCTACCTTACCTCGTGCGCTTCAGGCGGTCCTGACGTTCATTGTACACTGGTAAGCATCACATTAACGTATACCGGTCAGGTAGCTGACCCCTGTACAGTTTCTTTTCCCATCGCATCCACAAATGTAAGCACTAATACCACTTGGTGTGATAAAATAGCTTATGATTACCAGTGATCTGACAGCAATGGCGATTCGCGCTGTTGATCGTAAGTATCTACACGTGAAATTTCGGCCAATACCACTGACCCAAATGTCAAAGTTGGTACTGGCGTTCTTCCGTCTGTGTAGGCGCCTATGGTTCGTTTTTCTTGACGCATTACTGACCCGCGGCAATTGGGTCGCGCAACAGGTACATATTTACGACCTTCTGCTAAGCGTCCTTTAAATCCACTTAATCTTTCAGTCATGACAGCCGAAATGGAAAACCTATTCTTACTGGATTGACTATCGCCCGCTGAATTCGATATGCTAGGAGACATACGAAAACTTTTATGGATTTCAAGGCACAATTCAAAGTGAGCCATGCTTGCAAGTATAAACTGTTCTGAGGCTTACGATTTTGTCCTTGTAACAGTGGGTTTTCACCTTTGGCCTATCTATGTCATGTCTTGCGGATATTCTGATCACAGGATTCTTGACTTATTCCCCACACTCTTTTTATGAGAAGAGGACATCAATGAGGTGAGCATTTGGTGAATGTTAACGTCCCGAAGTTTGGATCGTGTCATTGGCATGGTGGTCCTATATACCTTTGAGACCTGAATCATTTCACATAGCAGTCGATCTTGCTAATGTGTACTCCTAATGCTGCGACGATCGTGTCTATGATTTGTGTAAGTCTCAATTCATGCGATCTCCTAGTTGCTCTGACTGCCACCAAAGTGGGTTATGATGCCTTACAATCTTGTTTTCATGGGACTCCACTTCTTCATCAGTAAATGTGCTGGATGTTTTCACTTGGTCTCTGCTCCCTCCAACAATATCTTTGCAGTGTATGCCAACTCGTTACTTGCCACATAAGTTTCAGGACTGTCTGCATATCATGGCATCTTACCTTTGCACACCAGGTTAAACACATGCAAAGAACTCGAACACCATCATCAACGTTCTGTGGAGCCGGATCTTCCTGCAGGGCCCCCTCAATTTTTTGGTATACCACGCAAAGTCGTGTCAATGTTCACGGTGAGTCAATTCAATATTATTGACACGCGGTTGAATGGGACTGTCTTTATTAGACGCACGGCATGACCTTACTGCAGCCACCAAGGTATGTCATCAGACTTGGGTGCATTTTTCTCTTTGTGCAGTTACACTGGCACCAATTCATGATCCAGCTCGAAATCACCGTCAAGCAAACAGTCAAGTTTGGGGGGGCCTACACAAACAGTGTGGAGGAGTGAACCCAAGTAATCTAATGATCTATATGTTCCCATCCTCCATTATTTTCGTTGATTCATGAGGTTTGTTTGGAGGATACTATCTACTACCTGTGTTGCATCCAACTGTTTTATTCGATATTCCTCATAATATGTGCCCTGTCTGCCAGACTTTTTACTAAAGAGCATTGCCGATTGTGAGGACGCAAATAAGAAACTATCCAATATCGTCCTGTTGGACCCTCGGAAGGGTCCTTCAAGGCTTTCACTGTATAATCTCAGGCAGTTAGGGAGGTGACGGTACGAATAGAAGCAGTAGCTTCACGGGCAACTTGAGCCGAGTTCATGTGGACGCCTTTATTACGTTGATCCCTCATGACAATAACACGCTAACATATCGATGAGCGGATGAACACGAAATCACGAGGGCGAGCTCACCAAGCGAATGTAACCGGCAGATATAAGGAAAGGGATGCAAGCTAAGGTGGTTTTCTCATCAGTATCCCCACTGCAGACCAAATGGATGACAAACCAATCCCAACCAGCGTGGGCTTCCATGCATAAACCAAGCCGATGATTGAACCGCCAATGAGAGTGGTGGTGGACTGCACGATACTGGATGCCCGTTAGACAATACCTACTCGTTCCAAAGCAATATTCACGTTCCGAGGGTGACGCCGGCCAAACCATCGACCTTTTGTGGGTTTTCACTCAGTTTGGCGGTAAGAGCGCCAAGTCTGGACAAACAAGATTACAATATTTTGAGGCGAGACTTATTTCTTTGCATCCTTGGCTGCCATTTTGACATCCAGAATGCGCAGACTCAGCTTCAAGGCTATACTTGGGCAGGACAGTAAGTCACTGCAATATGCAGTGTTGTACTTGTTTATGTGCCTAACATTCCGACAGTTGAGTATTTCGACAACAAGGAAAACAGTGTGAGTCTTGATTTCTGGCTATGGAAGGCCATAGAGATGCCTGTCAGAATGGCAACGATGAAGAACCTTGGCCAGGATCAGAAACATCCCCCTAACAAAGCAATGTTCCTTACCAAAGCACATTCCTGTTCCCACCGGCTTACCGAACTGAAGGATCTGGTTCAGAGATGATGGAAATAGCTTGACCTAACAGTGTGTGAGCATCCGATCATCTTACGATCGGCACGAGAAGACTCACCATAAATGATCCCAAAAGCAGGGTAGGCCATTCCTGACACTACAAGTCTCATGTTAACAGCGAACGCGTGTTCAAAAAAAATCCATACTTACTCATAGCGAACACCAAACCGACAGCATACCTCCACAATCCCCAACGATTAAGCAGTCCAATCCGCTTAAACAGACAAAACATGCTATACGTCTGCTCGTCGACCTTGTCCGTCTTCTCATCATTCCATTTCCGAGCGAGATCGGAGGTGAAAGATTTCTCGGTGCCCCTACGCACAAGTGTCTTTTCTTCGACAGCGGTGGGCTTCTCGTCTCCTTCCACACTCACGGTCGCAGTGCTAATGCCGTCCTCCGCCTCTTTCGACTCTCAGAGCCTCTGGGCGTTGACCAAGCGCGAATATGCGCTGCTTTCGTCCGCCAAAAGCTCCGCGTGAGTACCCTTTTCGAGAACCAGACCATCTCCCATGACGTATATACATCCAGCGTCTTTGATCGTGGACAGCCGGTCGGCAATCATGATCGTCATGCGACCGGCGGCAGCCTTTTCCAACGCGTCCTGCACGATTCCCTCGGATTGCGTGTCGAGCGCCGAGGTC
>JBBPTZ010001225.1:0-10756 GCA_038094315.1 Phylloporus cf. tubipes
ACCCATCCCCGCCATACCCATACCCCCCATCCCATTCATACCGCCCATACCACCCCCCATGTTGTTCATCCCCCCCATGCCGCCCATGCCACCCCCCATCATGCCCATCATCATCGGGTTCATCATGTTCATGCCGTTCATGCCTGGACCGCCACCCATGGGAGGCATTTGGCTCATCATGCGTTGGTAGAGCATGGATGCAGCTGGGTTGCCAGCTTGCTGGGCGTTGAACGCGACGATCGGCCCAGAGGGCGTCCGAGAGTCTTGATCATTGAAATACGGCTCCCGATTCGCAGCCAGATGCCGCGCTTGATCGCGTTGACTGCGAGGCTGTGCAGCCTTGACTTCGATCTACAAACGTACCGTCAGCCGGCGCCAAATCGAGCGGCAGAAAATAAAAACACTCGCCTGCTTGTCGTCCAGGACAAGACCCAGCTTTCCAACAAACTGGTCCGAATTCATCGCGTCTTCAAAGGTGACGAATCCGAACCCTTTGGAGCGGCCAGACTCTCTGTCCACCATCACCGTGGTGTCGACGACTTTACCAAACGTGGAGAAGAACTCTCGCATCGTCTCTGCGGTGGTGGAAGGAGAAAGACCGCCGACGAAATAACGCGTGTTTCGTAAATGCTCTTCTCTTGGAATAGCACGCTTCGGGTCGATCTGTCGGCAACACAAAGTCAACGTCGAAAGAACGAAAAACAAAGCGGGCGTCTAACCGATTTGCCGTCGAGAATGTGATCGCGGGCGAGCACAGCGTTGACGGACTCTGCGTCCTCAAACGTGAGGAAAGCAAACCCCCTTGACCTTCCTTCGGGGTCGCGCATGATCGTACATGCATCCACCTTTCGAGAGTGTCAGTACCTCCGTGTCACCGACATACAACCCTGCACGGCGCCAAAAGAGATCACCTTGCCGAATTCCGAAAAGTACTTTCTCAGACCGTCTGCTCAGACAAGGGGGTCGCGAGTGTGTCAGTGAGAAAGACATTGAATTCTGTATGCGTGGAGTGTTATACCATCTGTAGTGTCCCAGTTAAGGCCTCCAATGAACATTTTGCTATCCGGGTCCGTAGGCAATATCGAGATATTTAGAGTGAGAGAGAGAAGCAATGAGAGACGAGTCGTCGAGGTCGAGCGGTATGCGGTATCGTGAAATCGGCACAAAAGAGATTAGCGACCGTGAGGTAGCGACCAGAGTAAGCAAGACAATGGCCATGAATGAAGATAGCAAGTGGAACGGCAGATTAGCACAGCAATGAAAAAGACATTGGGTAAAGAAAAGAAAAAGGCAGAGGGTGCAAGCAGCGTGTACAGTGTAAAAAAAAGGGCAAAAAGGTTCCTTTGTGCATCCAAGACACTATCGCAGGCAATACTTGACATGTACGATGC
The DNA here is from genome assembly GCA_038094315.1 of Phylloporus cf. tubipes. Lineage (NCBI taxonomy): Eukaryota > Fungi > Basidiomycota > Agaricomycetes > Boletales > Boletaceae > Phylloporus > Phylloporus cf. tubipes. The sequence continues at coordinate 1,392 of JBBPTZ010001225.1, forward strand.
AACACGTGCGCGTGCATATAGGACGAAACTCGGTGCACGTCGCCGCAAGGAGAGAAGAACAGCTTACCCTTCGTCCTTCATTTCCGACGGCCGTATGGGCCTACCTGCAGCATTGCGGTCGGCAGACCCCTCGTGGGTCGCGATTGCAGAGGGACCTGCCTGTGGACTCGAAGGGGCAGCAGATCGTTGTTGTCGTTCCTGACTGGGTGTCTGCTGGTAAACAGAGAACTGCTTTGCTACCTGGGCGGAATACGACAAGGCCGAGGACTCTGTGGTTGCGGGCTTTGCTGGAAGGGTGCTAGATCCGGAAGACTCGGCGGTAGGGGTTGGTGTCGGGGTTGACTCGGCGGGCTTGTCGGGGGTCGAGGAGGGTGTTGGATCGATGGGTGTCTGGCACTCGTCGTCGAGAGGGACCGTGAACTCGTCGTCGTACAAATCTGTGTTGGGTGGTTGTGAGCGAGTCTCTGGGTGTTTGGAGGAGGGCTTGCCTCCGTAGAGGTCCGAATCTGGATTTTCCTTGCTTGCGGTCGACATGGCGAGTTCCTGCGCGTTGTGGTGGTGGGCAAGGTCCAAGCCAACAGCAAAACACACAGCCAAACAACGCTCGGTCCACATCGTTGATAAATAGAATGTCCCAAGGAGAAAGAAAATACAGAGTTAATGTACAACATTCATTGCGCATGCTTCGTATAGAGACAGATGCAGAATACACCAGTTAATGGACACCGTTCACTTGACACTCTCGCAGGTGTTGTGCCGTGCGCTCCGCGGCCGCGTCATAAACATATCGTGTCGGCTGACGCTTGGGCAAAAAACTAGCGTCATCCGAATCAGAGGAGCCCACGGAATCCCGGTACGGGTCATTCCTGCTATATAGCGCATTGCCGTCTGTCGACACCAGTCAGCGCTGATTAGCTTCGAAGAAGGGGATCAAGTGACCTTCTGGGTCCTCGGCGGCTCGCCGCTTTCCTAGCGCCTTGGCGCTCGGCCGCATCGGAGTGTGGGTCTCATCGTCGCTATTCGACACATCATCTTCCATGTTCATCCGTGTCATCGCGTCCGACATGTGTTCCTTGTCACTTTCCGCTGACCCGTGTCTAGACGGCCGCCCAGGTGTCCGATCCGGCGAAGGGGTGCGAGAAGTCGTTACGAATTGCGCCGGAGAACGAGGCCCGACTGGATGTGGCGGGGCAAGAAGCGTCGGTGTGTTGGCCTGTGATCCAAAGTAATGCCCAGGAGACGGGTTCTGTATCAGTGTAGGCGGCAAAAGACTGGGTGGGATGCGAGGCAGAGGGTGGCTTGGCGAAGGTACAACGATCGGCAGCTCGAAATGTTGGTGAGGCGTGGCTGTCGGTGAAGGAATCTGTGGCGACGTCGCATCAGAGGAACCTGAATAGGCTCCTGGCGGCTCGACGAGGTCGTCATCGTTTAATTGCTACCAAGACCCACCTGAGTACCAGTACAGCACGGGCGCAGGATGCAACTCACCCGTCTATCCATTCTAATTTCCCGCTTGCTCTTTTCTTCCGTGGCGCGCTCGGTCGCAACTCGCGCAAGGTCATCGTACATTTGCAGCGAAGCCATAAGAGCCTCGTTTGCATCTAGCAGGGCGGCTAGCAACTCTTCTTCGACGGTGAGTCCGTCTGGCGCGTCCTCCATATTTGCAAACGGGACATCTTGTTGAGACTCGTGAGTGGTCGTCGAGCGCGTTCGAACACGCTGATATTTCTCAGCCCGAGAGCGCTCTGCACCTGCAGTTGCCCAAGGGATTTGAGTATAAATTAGTTCCTGGGACGCGCGGCATTTGGCGAGGAATTCCTGCGGAAAGCATTGGTCAGGGATCGCACGCGATGGACGGATGAGCTCACAGGAATCAAATCGGCGTCGAGTGCATCCGGTTTGGCAAACAGCAGCGTTTGAGACAGTACGTCGGCGTTGCCGCGGGCAATTTTGCACTCCTGGAACAAGCGCCGTATGTCTTCCTCGGGTGGGATGACGCGTTGTTGTTGGTAACGGCGGCCACTCTTGTGGGTACGTTGAACAAAGCCGGACGGATTACCAGAGAATGTACGCACCGGAGGACGGTCTGGTGGAGGAGGTGTGGGGGACAGATCCTCCCGGGAGAACGTCGAGGCAAAGATTGGGGTTTCGAGAGAGTATTGAGAAGACGGACGCCGAGGAGAAGTGACTGGGGGACTGAACATGACGTCTTCTGTATCAAACGGGATGCCTGTTTCGGGCTTGTCTGCAGGTTTCAGACGACACCAGAGGGATCGAAAGCCATCCTTGTCCTTTTCTTTCACGATGGGCTGAGATCCTGAGCAGATGGTCAGGTATGGCGCCCTAGAAAGATGTGCGAATGACGTACGAGAACACGTTATAAAGGTGGCAGCGGCGAGTACCTCCATGAGTCGTTCGCGGACGACGGGCGATGTGCGTGGTGAAGTGAGGACGTCTTCGAGGGCTTCGATGAATTTGCGCTGAGAGATCTGGTGGATGAAGACGTCGGAAGCATTTCGAAGCATGATTGCCCACAACTGCAAGGTAGGGATGAGACTTGAACAAAAGGGGTAATACGGATATGGGACGGACCCTGGCAGCAGCCAACTGAGCTTTGGGCTCGGCATACCTGAGATGAGAGCGTCAGGAGAGGTCAATGAAGGAGGGTGAACGGGACTTGCTTGAATTCACGACGGAGAGCCCTGGCTGCTTCCTTTGCGTTTGCCTCGCTGGCGGATGCTCTTTCGCAGACTTCGAGTACGATGGACCAATCCTCGGATGCGGTTGCGGTGAGATATCCTAGACGATGGGGGTGAGGGATGGGGATAAGAAAGCCTAAAAGAGAGTACCAATCATGCGCGTCATTTCGGCGGTGCTGAGATCGTCTTCACGACGATCCCTCTCGCGGACGCGTTCGAGACGGTCTTTATCCCTGTCCTTTTCTGCCTTCCATTTCTCCTTTTCCCTATCTCTAAGCATGCCGTCCCAGAACCCCTTTCGTTCCTTTTTGTCCTTTTCCAGCCGAACTGGTTCGTGGTAGGCATGGTGGTCCTCGGAGAGGTCGGGGGTGTGCTGAATAGGGGGTAGGTCCTGAAGAGGTTCGAGGGTCTTGAGGATGCCGAGTGGCCCTGACACGGGGGGTGATTTCTTCCTGTGAGCGCGGTCGTCTGGTCTTTGGGTGCGTTGTGTGGGCTGTGCGGAGGTGCTGAAAGGAGAGGAGGGGCGGGGAGAGACGGGTACGGCGGAGGGGGGAGTGGCCTGTTGTGGGAGGGATGCGAGGGAGGAGGAGCGGGAGGAGGGGATGACGGGTGGGACGAACTGCTGCTGATGTGCGCGGGGACTGGGTACGCGGGGAGAGTCATCGGGTGGGTTTGGGGGAGAAAGCGGGTCCCAGTGGTCGTCCGCGGACTGCCTCTGCATCGTGCGGGGTTGAAATGCGCCATGGTGTGCGGATATGGCGTCCTGGAGCAGAAACGCTTAGGATGAGGGGATCGAGAAGAAAAAGAAACCCGCCTCGTCGATGGTCGTAGCGTCGAGATGCGGCGTCACTTTTGCAGGCTTTGGTTTGTCGCGACCAAAGAACTTTTGCAGCTTCATCTTTGCGGAGCAAGTCGAGGAGGAGGAGGCTGTCCTCTTCTGCTCAAAGAACACGTGACACCGGCACTCGTCCGACCGCCGCCCGCTCACCGAAAATCACACCCGCAGCTGCCTCCAACGCCGGCTCAGTCGACTCGAAGCTGGCCACAGTCGCGTCGGGGTCGTAGGGCCCACAGCTCGCCAGCACCACCATCGGCGTGTGAGGCAGCATGGGCCTGCGATCCGCGTTTCGCGTCACCAAAATGACCAGCCCTGCTGTCGCTGGTGGCATCGAGTCACCCACTATGTGCTGCGTTCTCTCGCAGCGTCGCCGCACGCTCGCCGCAAACGCCTCGTACGCTTCGCCCTCTGGCGTCACCACCCACACCGGCCCTGCGCCCACCTCTGGCAGCGGTCCCTTTAGGACTGCCGTAGAGGCTCTGTACGCCATCTCACTCAGCCTCTGGTTCTCTGCCACGATCTCCGCCAGCCTCTCTTCGTCCAACGCGTCCAGCCCCGTCCCCGCAAACCGTGCCTTGACCCGCTCAATCCGTCGCCCGCTCTCTCTCAACGACAGCTCTCCCCTCTCCACCGCCCGGTACGTCTCCTCTATCGCTTCCGTCTGCAATCCCATCGTGTGACAGATCATGGCCACATCCGCTCCCGCTTGCAACCCCATCACCGCCCCCTTTGCCGTCCCATATCTCGCCGCGACCGCCTTCATCTCCAAACAGTCCGTCGCGATCACCCCTTCGAATCCCAGCCCTTGGCGCAGCATCCCTGTCGTCACCGTGCGAGAGCACGAACTCGGCATCTCCTTGTCTCCTTCTTCCACCACCATCGGTAGCGCCATGTGTCCCGTCATGATCGTCGCCACCCCTGCGTCAATCAGCGCCTGAAACGGTACTAGTTCCGTCTCTCGCAACGCTTGCTCGCTTTTCTTGATCACCGGCAGTGCAAGATGGGAATCCACCTGCGTATCACCATGCCCCGGAAAATGCTTTGCACACGATGCTACCCCACCCTCCATCAGACCGTTGCTCACTTCGATCGCGTACTTGGCAACTTGATACGGATCTACGTGCACGGTAAGCGCTGCCTTGTACAGCACAACCGTGCTCACCATCACCAAATGAACGAACCCCTGTACGCGTGTCATCCTTGGCTGAGACGTGGACACTACCCACATACCAATCACCGGATTACGAGGGTCCGAGTTCACGTCCGCAACCGGACTGAATGCCCAGTTGATCCCAGCAAGCTTCATCTCCTTTGCCGTGCCAAGCGAACACGACCTTGCAATCCCTGGGTCACCGGTTGCAGCCAGTGCCATCGCCCCCGGACTGGTCATCCGCAGTCAGCTCTATACTTTTAAATCATCACGACTCACAATTGCGTCCCAGCCGTGTTGGAACTAAACGCGGACAGCATTCCTATGAGAGATTAGGCGCATAACCAATGTGGACAAGCGTACCGACCGTTCTCTTGATCGATTCCAATCATGAGGGGCCGCGTGTGGCCGCAGTCCCTGGCAAACTGCTGCAGACTCTGAACGAGCCCGTGGACCTGCTTGATACCTGTATGTATGCTAGGTCAATCGTTAAAAATCAAGTCATTGCGAGTCACTTTGAACGTTTCTCTTCATAAGAATGATGTTGCTGCCAGCAGTTGAGTGAGAGGCCACGGGTAGTTGCTGCGACCTACCCGACATGATAATCGCGAATGAGGGTCTTTGCGTCCTCGCTGATTTCATGGCCGTGAAAGCCAAAGATAAAGTGCTTCCAATGCCATTACGTTTGGACGAACGATGAAGAAGAAAAAAAATACCTGTCCGATGTCGCGTTTATCAGCTTCAGTCAAGGTGATCATGGTAAAAGTGAGGAACGTGACATCATCGACATGGACCGTCCCGTCAAGAAACCACGACTACTACAAGGACCCGATGGATTTCAGAAATCCAAGCCAACAGCGCGCTACAAGCCTCCAGAGAGCATCACCAAGTTTGTCTCTGCCTTTGACAGCCCAGTCAGGCCCAAAAGCCAAAAGCCCGCGTCTCTATGCAACTCGTTTGTGGATTCGGGTGCACCCAAACAACCAGAAGCAGGGCCAAGCAGACCCAGGAGGCAATCGAGGCCCTCCTCGACTCCCCGTGTATCAAAGGCAGATGAGTCCCTGCCTCCTCTCAAGGTGCTCAAGCCGCCCGTGTTCCAGCCTCCTGCACGGACGACACTGTCAACGGGCGCTCGTCTGGGCTCCCTTCAACCGACACTAAATCTGCCACCCGAGAAACCCAGATCCATCCTCAAACCACCCTCGGTGCCCGTTTCGTCGTCGAAACCTTCCCTACCACTTAAGCCGCTCCCACCACCACCCGTCCCCGAACACCGCCCCGAGTCGCCAAAGAAACCCATGAAGACGATCCTTACGACCAACGTCGCTCAGGCCACTGATCCGACCAAAGAAGGAACAGGTGTAGAGTTGCTGTCGCTGTTCCTCCAGCAGCACGGGCATAATTTCACCACGTCAACCGATCGGGAACTCCAGCGCGGCGTGATGGTGAGCCCTGACAAGCGTTCTCGCGGAAAAGACCCCAAATTCGTCCGGTGCGTATCGGTACTTCCTCGTCCACTCAATCTCATCCACCGTCACAGCGGTGGTCTGGCGGAACGCTTCCAACACCGCATCTCGTGTGCAAAGACGGACTTTGTGCTGTGGCGACGCCAGATGGAACAAAAGATCGAATCTGGGTCCAACTTTGGGTCCGACATGCAGCTTCGCATCCTGCGTGTTCTCGATATGCCCAAGGTATCTGAACGATCGCGGTTCGTGACTGGTCCCCGTTCGGGACTCGCGCTCTGCCGTCTCACGCGACGACATCCGCTGACGAGCGCGGATCTGGCGTTGGGCACGTACGTCGTCCTGTTCCACTTTGGACCAACCCATGGTGGACGTTCCCCCGTGAGCAGCGCAGACCGGTTCGAGGCGGAAAACGACGCGATGGTGTGGTTGCCCTGGCAGAAAGTGGAGCTGGTGGGTGCGGAGGGATGTGCTGGGCTCTTGGAGATGTTTCGGGCGCTGGACACGTTGACGCCGCCGCGTAGCTTGCTCGTCGTGTCTAGATTTTATGTCGTCGCACCCAAGATCCTTACTTGACTTTTGGTTGCACGTGACCGCGTCGCGTCTCTTCTCTCTCCCTTGTTATGCCACGGAAAGCGTCCCGCTCGCTCAACTTTATGGATGACGATGACGACGACGCCATGTCGCAGAATAGCAAGACTCCAGACAGCGACGATCGCGAGCTAGAGTACGTCGTCGCATCATGCAATGTCACCGCACGCGACCGACATCACCTAGGGTTTACGCAAAAGCCGTCGCAGAGTTCAAGGGTGCGTCCAACGTCCGCCAACACGGTCTCTTGCACGCATATATGCGCTACAGTGACATGGCAAAAACAAAAGCGGGAAAAGGAGAGAAAGTTTCTCAAGACCGCACAAGCAGAGATCGACGACCACGTCCGCATGCCCTTGGCATTCCGTCGCGTTTTACGGACGTGTTGACATGGCTTTCCCACATTACAGGTCGATCGAAAACAGCGCGAGGTGCAAGGGATCATGAAGGAAATGTGAGGCGCGTGTATGCGTTTGAACGTGACCCACGGTGACTTTGTGTGATCAGGGAAGAGACGTACCAGGATTTCCTTGCAAAGTATGCCGTCATCGAGGACAAGCAACGGAACGTCCTTGTCAAGATTATCGAGACACAGAAAGCGCTCGTGGTTTGTCTCTTTATTCAGTTGATGCGCGACGCATATAATGCAGTGATGGCGTCTCAGGCACTGTGCGTAAGGAAACACCAAGAGGCAGTAGAGCTCGACGTGGACCTCGAAGAGGGCCAACTCGAGGGCATGAGACAAATGAAACAAGCCTGTCAAGGTATGATGCTTCTTGCGAAATCTGGTCTGGCTACCCTGCGCGCAGACTTTGCAGAGATGACCGAGGCATTCATGAAGGTTTGATCCCCTGGAATCGATTTTTCCTCGGACGCCGACGTTTAGTATGTACCTTTTGCGCTGTTTTCCGTGTGCGTCGACCGAGTACAGTCATCCACCGGCACTTTAAACACCACCGGCACTTTAAACAAATACACCCGATCAACGAAATTGAACTTGGATGGACTAAACAAGTCAGGCAACATGAGGGTACTGTACAATAGCATGGTCTGCAGTAGTTCTTAGCATCACCCCTTTACCTGGCAATAACATGCTGGGCCTTTTTTATCACGATTCCTGGTAAATGGTACTTTGCTATGTACGAAAACATGCCAAGGTTGCAGAAAACCATAAAATATGTGTACAGAGGTCTCTTTGGTATAGTGAAGCCACATGAGGTCCAAATCGGAGGGATGTAATTGTGCCAGAGAGATGCCGGTTGAGCATGTCTGAATAGCTACTATCAGCGTGAGATATGCCATATATAGTAGAACTCGCTTAGCGTGTTGAAATGAGGGACGCGTTAGAATGGAGACGCGTCAAAATGGAGACGCATCAAAATGGGGCAACGTGTCCAGATACACCACTCACACTGTCAGAATGACTGGTCGGCCAAAGTCTGACGAGGCCAAACAGCGAAAAAAGGTCCTGGCCAAAGAGGAAGCTCTCAAATATGCCATCCAACTTCATACTGAAGATCAGAACAAGCCCAAGGAAGAACGGCGAAGTCTACGTACCCTATGCCGCCTGGCAGAAAAAGAGATGAAAGCTCAGACACAAGGAGACATCCATATCAACCATGTAACCCTCAAAAACCGTCTCGAAGGAGGAAGGAGTTGTCAGCAAGCAAATGAGGACAACCATGGCTGGCTTACTGCTGAAGAGGATAAGAGCCTTGTTGTATACTGCACTGTGCTTGCTACACGTGGTTTCCCGCTCACTCATGAAGCTTTGAAGCAGACAGTTGATGTTGTGTTGCGGGCCCGATTGGGTTCTGCCTTTCCCGAGACAGGAGTTGGACAGAATTGGACAGAGCGCTTCCGAAATCGGCATGCAACACAGTTGGGGACATACTGGAGCTCAGCATTAGACTCCAATCGTGGCCAGGCTGTGAATGAGCACACTCACAAGGCTTGGTGCAATCTGCTGAAGAAGACCTTGGATGACAACCAGATCGAGGAAGACTGCCTCTGGGCAGTAGATGAGACTGGCTTTCAGCCTGGCATTGGCCAACGGCAACGTGTTATTGGACCTGCAGGACAAAAGCTGCAATATCAGCAACGTGATGGGAATAAAGAGACGATCACCGTGATGGTTACAATCTGTGCTGATGGAAGTACCATTTCACCAACATGTATATACAAGGGCCAGTCATTCTCAATGAACTGGCATCAAGATAATACCTTACGAGCCTCGTGAGTATTCTCTAGGATATCCAAGTCTTGCCTATAGCTAACTTGGAGTTAGCATTGCCCATTCAGACAAAGGATGGACAGACGGGGTAATTGGAGCACTATGGATTGCTGACTTTGATCGGAAGACACGAGACAAAGCCAAAGGACGTGTCCAACTCTTGCTTGTCGACAGACATAATTCACACTATACCAAGGATTTCCTCAACTATGCGCACACACACAATATCGAAGTTCTTTGTTACCCAGCACATACCACCCATATATATCAGGGACTTGACGTCATAATCTTTGGTCCTCTAAAACAATGCTGGTCAAAGGAACAAGATAATTTCAAGAATTCAACAGGTCATAGGATTACGAAACAAACCTTTGTTGCAGTGTATGAG
>JBBPTZ010001226.1:0-10754 GCA_038094315.1 Phylloporus cf. tubipes
TGTCAGTATAAGGTCATGAGCTCAGGGTGGCAAATAGTACCTCTTCAGCATCAACGACCCCTTCGTCCCACTGACCCAAGCGTGCCCGGGCGAGAGATTGACGAGCAAGTACGTAATGGTGGTCCGGACTCGGCGACGAAGGGGTTGATCCGGTAATAAACGCTCCATTTACGAGCTCATCGAGCTTCCACGAGTGGATTGCAGTGCCGTCAATCTGCACATCTGGCTCCTGGAGGACGATTCAGTTGTCGTGCACAATAAGAGACGATTACTCACTGTGATACGAGATAGACGTTTGACGATGATTCTCTCATCGTCTCCGCCGATGGCGAGAAACCGGCCGTCGGGGGAGAGAGCGATTGAATGTATGTCCTGACTGTGATGAAGAATGCCGAGCTGTGTGTGCGTCGACGTGTCCCAGAATGTGACGGTGCGGTTGGCAGAGCACGCGATAAATTTCCCGTGCTTTGGTACGGTAATGCACGAGGAGCCGTTGGTGTCTGGAACAGACCACTCGGAGACATCGGACCCTGTTGAAGCATCTATCTCCTTGATGTTGCTGTCAGCTATCACGAAGAGATGTTCCTTTGACCACAGGAAACCAGCGTTGTAGTGATTCGTCGTGACGCAGACGGGCACGATCACAGGGGAGCGGCAGTCGTTGCTGGGGTGGACGAGAACGGTTTCCTGGGTTGCTGTGAGGATGCGATCACCTCGCGGGGAATACTTGGCTGCCCACACACGGTCTTCGTGGTGGAGTGGGCCGACGACGCGCTGGCGTGTGTCGATGTCCCAGACAGTTGCTGTGTGGTCGCCGAGGACGAGGATACGAGTCGAGTCGGGCGAGAAATCGACGCCTCTGATGACGCCTTCAGTCCTCCAGGTCGTGAAGAGCTGTTTGAATACTTTGGCGTCCCAGACCATCACGTCGCCAAAGTAGGTCCCTGCAGCGATCCATTTGCCGTCCTTTGAGAACGCGACGCACTGGACGTGCTCCACTTCGATCGTGGCCACAAGATGGCTGTCTTCCGCTCGCCAGACTTGTACGCCCTGGGTGCCGCCGCTCACGAAATACCCGCCGTTTGCTGCGAACGTCACCGGGGATCGAACTGCGTAAACGGTCAGTGTCAACGCCAGCTCGATCTTGTCTCGACGAACCAGGGGACATCATGAATGGGGACTGAAAGGGAGGAAGCTGCGGGCCCGGCGCTTAGTACTCACCACGTCGAGACCAGGAACTGTGTTTCCCCCGCCGTCGAAAAGGTACCACCTTGCGTCGGTCAACTGTTGATATGCCTATCTGATTCTCGACAACTCAACTGGATGTTCTACAGCAAGAGTGGTTCCAGTGGAAGGACGCACACTGCTTGCTACTAGCAGCGCAATCATGAAAACTTCCGACCCTGCAACCGAGTGCACTGGTCTTGAAGGACGCCGAATTGAGGTCGTCAACGCGTTGCACAGGCCAGTCGGACGTAATTGAAACATTCACGCATCGCCAACACTCGTCTTCGGGCAAGATAAGACCTGCATCCGCCAGGTACTTTCTCAAATCGTCATGATTTCCACTCAGCAGCAGCGTTCAAACTGGAAGCCAACACACTCGTCGGCAAGAGAGACTAGTACATATAAGCGTTCGTTTCACTTTGCGGATTACTAGTTGCGCCACAAATCTCAGTGGGCAGTGTTCGACTTACGCCAGGATCGTCATGGACATGGCGTTACGGCCTTGTGGCGGAGGGTGTTCAAACGTTCACCGGTGTGCCCGTGGCGCTTATCAGCGCTCGTGAGACGCGCGATAACCTCGTGACACGTCAAGAGGCCATCCTCGAGCGAAGCCGTATTGAACACTACCGGCCGCGCGGCCATTAGCGTTGTGCTACGGCGCCGTAGCAGTGGAGCGGTCAGCAAATGTTTGATTCGACAAGGTATTCCATGACTACACTGCCATGGATGCCGAACGGAGTGGCTAATTGGTCGATGGCAGGAGCGATCATGGAAGAAGATACGGGGGCTAATGAAAGCAAGTTTCGAGACATTTTTGGATTATTGGGGCTGAATCATCCTGGTCAACTTTGAGTACACTGGCATTTTCTCCACATGGTGGCAGTTAGACTGATAAGAATAGGGTAGCTTGCGACACGTCCCGCCACTCCGAGGCTGATCTCCGTGGAGTATCGGACTTGCGGAGAGAGCCACTCTTCTGGAATGATAACCGGCCCCAGTTGTCGTTCGTACGTCAAGAGGTGCCTTGGCGAGACTTGTAACGAATTGAGCGTGCCGCTTATCGAACCTCCGAGTCCGAGTCCGAGTCCGTGGGCCACGGTAAACGGAATTTGTGTCAGCAGGTTCTGGCGTGGTTCTACGTCTCACATCTGGATCTGAGACTTCATCTGCAGAAATGTGTCCATCTGTCAGCCCGCCCCTTCTAATACTGGACGCAAGGACTCACCCTAGTTCATGGTCGGTCCTTTCGGAGAACTAAAAGAGACGCGTATTTGCGGAGGCGCAAGGAGAGCGGCGTTGCAATGAAGTTGGTACGCTGAAGAATTCGCAGGATCACGTGACACCTTTTACATTGGCACCAAGTTACAAAACGTGTTGCAACTTGCATAACTCTATCGCCTACATGTAAGTACATACATCCAATTCTCAACATGATCTTAGTTGGAGTCCGGCTGTGTCTTCAGACGACTCAGTCATACGTAGCCGCCAAACGTCCGACAATGTACTCTTCACTTGTCACGGACTTGTATTTGCTCGGATTAGCGGCGCTGACGCAAGTGGGAAGGGGTTCGATGATGGTTTGGTGATTGGGACTGCAAAAGTAGGCGATCGATTGACGTGCGGGGACCATGTCTTCCGCATCGCTGTTCTTCTGCGAGGGTGGGGCTACAACACGATGAAGTGTGGAACGGAACACGTCGTTGCTCCAACGTGCTAGTAAATCGCCCGCATTTACTACGACGGTCCCTGGCTAAATATTGTTGGCTCACGCAAAAGTCGTGTTTTGGAATTTAGACATACAATAGGGACCGCAGGGTGAAATTGTTGGGTATGTGGGTTTTGAACTTCTAGCCCCCCGATCTGGAAACGAGTGGGTCAGGTGAGAAAAACGATGTTCGTCACTTCCACGCACGGAGTCCTGAAATAACAGGGTAATCGTCCCATAGTCTGCAAGGAGAGTATTAGGATCGGTACGAGCCGAAAGCATGTCGAATGCTCACCTGAATGTGCAGCAGTTCTTGCTTGATGCTCTTGTGACAATAGTTTGCTGGGAATGGAAGGGTACGAGAGAAGTCTCAAGTTGTGGTACTGTTTATCGATCTTTTGGTCGAAGAAGGACTCGTCGAGGTCCAATCCCAATGCTACGGAACGCATTACGGCTATGTGCAACTCATGGCATGTCTTTCGATGATCGTCAAGTATAATTCCCTGTACAGAGACAGAGGTGACCTGCCTGGAAGAATTGAAGCGTCGTTTGTTTAAACCCTGGCGAATAAGTTTCATCTGGCCATCTGTTCTTCCACGTTGGATCCCAATCACGACCGATTTCTATCGTCTCTTTCATGTCCGGGGCCTTGGCGCGCAGGGCTGCTATCTCTTCCACATCAAGAGATTGTGCGACGCGTTCCCGGCCTATTTTGACATAACCTCGGTTGGCATGAGCGTTCTCCCAGGCGATTTGGTCCTGCATCTACGTCAGACATATCATTCAGCGTCAATATCGGAACTTCTACCTTTATTTCTTGTGGTAGCTTGAAGAACGCTGCACTCTGACGGACGTCCATTGGTCATGCATGAGCGGGCCAATTGATCCGTCAGGTCCTTACCTTTTTGTATACGTTGTCGATCACGTCTGCTGAAATACCATGTCCGCTCAGGTACACGAAGCCGGCCTCCTTGAAGCCATTCACAATGCCCTCAGCAACACGGCGCTTGTCTGAGAGCGCAGCATTGTTAGTACGGAACGCAGAAAAGTCGATGATCGGAATGTGGAAGGTAGAATCAGAAAGCCCGCCCTAAAGGAGGGAAAGGTGAGATTTATCGGGAAATGATTCCAGAAGCAAACCTGCGCCATGGTGCTGTGTCTTTATTTTGAAACGGGCCGGACAGACAAACCTTTGAGGAAAGGATGTAGACGATGCAGGCCAGGCGTGTGACACTGACTTACGAGGCCAGGAAGTAGTCGCGCGGTATGGTCAGTCAGATCAGGTGAAATGGGCCGGCGATTGGACTGTGGTGAAGTTGTAGGGATCAATGAATGATGGGAAAGAGCGAACTACATAAATATTACCTAATATTTATTCGGAGAAACGATACAAATCCCCCTCTTCACCTTGCTGTGGAACGTGGGTTTGGGCTGTAAAACCTGTTTCAAGATGACATGTGGACTGCGGTATGTCAACTTGAGTTAAATAGTTGGCAGCTCATGACGCTCGAGACCCACCATCGAGGAACGGTCTTGGTCGCCTTCACGCTTGCATGGTCGAGAGGGCAGGTGTCACGACATGCACGATCAATTCGATATCCCGTTTGTCACATTTGTTGAGTCAGCCTACGACGTCCCCATTCTTAGTGCCCCGAGTCCCAAATTCGCCAGAGGACTCGGGTGATTTGCTATGAGTATATAACTGACCCGCCTGAATATCCGGTGCCAGCGAAGGACTGCACCCAGCCGCGCCAACAATAGTGATGCGGCTCGATATCGATGGAAGGCCGAAGGGAGTATTTACATCGAGGCACACGGACTAACACTTTTCCAGCGAAAGTCTCCTTATCACATATCGGTTCATGAGTTCTTCCAGGCCTTAGAGCTCAGCGATGGCGCTGAAATGACCACGAACCTGCTTCTGGTCTACACCTTATTCATCAGATGCACTATTCCGTAATGGCGCTTCCGCACCCGCGGACCCCGCGCGCTCCAGCTAGGCTGACACTTGGTGGCCAGTCGTCTGCTTTGTCACTATGCCTTGAATGACCTATTTTGTTAGTCGTCGACAGCAGGATTTCTGGAAATAGAGATTATAAAAGAAGACTGCACAGAAAATCTCTCGAGTCGGTCGATCCAGAGAATGTTGTCGAGGGAGGTTTCCTGTTGGCGCAAGGAGAAACGAGTCCGGGGCGCTCGGATTGAGCCGAACATTTATGGATGTGGGAGAGTCGGACCGGAATTGATCAGTACAGTAAGGATAAAAAACTCGAAAGGTGCACTTTGGACCCTGAAACTTGGGAATACGATGGGTAAGTAGGATCCAATTGTCAGCAAGGAAAGAAGACGAGGTGGAGCACATATACCTGTAACTTTAGCAACATTACTTATTACATTCAAAGTCCAACTTGAATTCCCAGTAAGTGCTTAGTCAGTCGAGCAATACGCAACTTGCCGGGCTTGCAGAAAGAACCAATCGGTTTTCTTGCTTCAAGCACATCACCGGGGCCGCTATAAAGTAAGTATATCTTACTGCTAAAACGTCCCTAGAAACCCCACCCCACGTTTGTACTGACGAGTGATTCAGGCCATGTTCTGAGCTTCAGTATTTGTAGCATTCTCGACTAGCAAGGGCCTGGACAATCGACGACGGACGTGTAAGCGGCGAGCGCAATGTAGCAGGACCTGGGCTCAGCGCTTTTTCCGTTTTTCAGCTGGTACGTGACAGTGCTACGCGGTCAATTCGATTAGATTTGCGACACTGCTTACCATTTTCTTCAAGTTCAAAGTTTATCAGGGCAATCGGACCCCCCATTTTGCACCCTTCCCGCGCCGGCCCTCTCGACCGATATCTCTGAATGTATTCTGTAATCCCTTTCCCAGCGCGCGGTATGTTCGGCGGCGATTGCATCGCATGCGATTCCGTAGGAGCTTTGGAGCTGCTCCGCTATGGACGTGAAGCGCATCCATGTCAACGGATGCGCTGTTTGATGCAACGCGGACCACTGGGGCCGCACTTTGATGTGTTTTCCATATTATCTATCTGGCTTCCTTCTCTCGCTCGGGGATTCAAACACCTTTTCAAGCGCTTCGATTCGGCTTTCCTGTGCGCCGCTTTGTCGTCAGAATCCGTACATGGCATCCCATTTCCTTTGGTGTGCAATACGACTACCACCTTGTAAACAATGTTTGAATTTCACAGAGTCCACCCTGAAATTCTTTGGAATGTGGTAGCAAGAGACCGAGGATCCCAAAGAATGGGCACATATCAGGATACTATGCATGCAAGTCAGTTTCATCAAGGTGGGACACTTTTACTTTATGTGGTGAATGAATAACCGAACAGGAGGTGACCCAGATCCGAATACTTAGCTGCATGATCGTTGCTTCCATGCCGGCATCTGCATGTACCGGACATGAGTGTGGACCCAAGTCAGTAATTGACAAACTCGAGCATCATTTATGTAACCAGCCTAGCATTTCGGTGACCCAGCCACCAGCCCTTCGGTTAACGTTCCGGTACACTGAAGGCGATCATGAGCCCTCTCTCGCGACAGATCCGGACCAATGGGATGTATCCCGGCTTTAGACCACGCGTTACATCTCCCAATTAGAACCTCACGGATGTTCCGTCTGACAGAAGAACGGACCGCAACAGAACTCCTCACAGCATGGCCGGTCGGTATCCATCACGATGCCCGCTTGACGCTTGATTTCACATCGACCAAATGTGTACGCCAGTGTGCTGACTCATGTTGGCTCCGGTCTTAACCAATCGCAGGTCCCTGCCAGGTAGAAGTATGCCTCATACTAAAACGGCTTCAATCAATCACCCCTTTTCCGGTCCGGTGAATGCTCTGAACAGTGCTTGCCAGCCTTTGGATGGGTATATAAAGTCTCTGGTCTCTTCATCGTACGCATTGAAATCCATTCACCGATTTTGCGACCTGAAACATGTGGTCAACTTCTGCTGTTCTCTTTCTCACTACGGTCTTATACATCTCTCGATGCGTTTATGGCATCGGCTCGTCTTGTTCATCCCCTCTAGGTAGTGGCACAGCGTCACCCACAGATCCATATTGGCTCGAGACGATCAAGCACCAGGGAACGTCTCCATTGAATTCCAACCCAAGTATATATCAAGTTTTTCGCAACGTAAAGGACTTCGGAGCAAAGGGCGATGGTATCACTGATGATACGAATGCTATCAAGTTAGTCCTCGATTATCTTTGACGGCTTTCATCAATGCCTACCTGCGTAGTTTAGCCATGTCGTCTGGAACCCGCTGCGGGGGAGGCTCCTGCGAATCGTCGACGTATGTGATTCTTCTTTGTCACGTCTTTCAACTAACCCGTGAGTTGCAGTGTATCTCCGGCAATTGTATATTTCCCTCGCGGGTAGATCATGAACTTTGATTAGCGTATGAACTATGCTGACCCGTGGTTAGCGTTTATCGCGTTTCATCAGCCATTAATACCTACTATTATACTCAAATAATCGGAGATGCCAGGAATCCTCCGACGCTTCTCGCGAGCTCAAACTTCACCGGATTCGCGGTCATCGGTTGGTTCCTTCGGATTTCATTACGGCAGCAGGTCTAAAGCAAACACAGACGCCGACCCTTACTTCCCGAATTCAGGAGTTCAGTGGTTTGTCAATCAGAACAACTTGTTCGGATTGTTCACATCCTTGTATCGTCTCTATGCTGAGATTCGCCCTGGTGTAGCTTCCGCTCTGTGCGGAACTTGATCATCGACCTAAGGCAGACTCCATCTAAGAGCGCGTCAATCGGTTTACATTGGCAAGTAGCTCAAGCGACGTCGTTGGTTAATGTCATCGTCGAGATGTCCACCGACCCTGGCACTAATCATCTGGGTAAGAAAAGGAATCGCATTTCTTGGCACGGACCCTGATTTTTTGTGACAGGGATGTTTATGGAGAACGGCAGGTTGGTGTTCATTATAGCATGGACGACGTTTGTTTGTTAATACTTCCCCGCGTCTGTCAAGTGGTGGTTTCATGGGAGGTAAGAATCCACGATGATATACATATATGGACGCTGACGTGTCGCCAGACATAGTTTTCAATGGAGGTAATCACCGGCCCTCATTGAGCGGAACAGGATGCTGATCCTTTATTCAGGAAAGATGGGGATTCAAGTTGGAAATCAACAATTCACTGTCCGAAATCTTACGGTCAACAATGCCCAAATTGGTGAGTCGGATGTGTGGTGTGGCCAAACAGACGCTGAAATCTGGCATCGTCAGCTGTATCGGGCATGTGGAACTGGGGTACACGATTTCGCTGTCAATTGACGGAACTTTTCTCTGAAATCTCCACCAGGGTTCACATTCCAAGGCGTCACTATCAATAACTGCCAGGTATGTGATTGTTTGTTCCCAGATGAGGCACGCGGCCGATTCTGTTCCACAGGTTGGATTTTCTTTGAGTGTCAATGGAATCGCAAAAGACAGCCAGGTGGGTGTCTCTTTACAGGCGCATTCTTTCATCATTTACCAGACTTGATTAGGGTGTTGGTTCAGAGGCCATCATCGATGCAGTCATCACCAACACACCGATATTCGTCCAGTCTTCTGCTCCCAGTTACGGCGCTCTTCCTTACTCCTTGGTCCTTAACAACATCAAGTTGATAAACGTTCCTACGGCGGTTGGTGTTGCCAATGGGCCTACTATTCTTACTGGCGGCACTACTACTATTGAGTCATGGGGTCAAGGATACTCGTATTCCGGGACCGGGGGCCAGAAGACCTGGGTACAAGGCGACATCCCATCGTTTATCAAGCCTTCAGTACTCCTTGACAGCTCAGGTCGAATCTTTGGCAAGGCACACCCTCAATACGCAAATTACGCAACGAGTCAGATCGTCAGTGTCAAGAGCCAAGGTGCCAAGGGTGACGGAAAGACGGACGACACTGCCGCTATTCAGAACGTCTTCAACCAGGTAGGCTTATGTCTGTGTAGATGCCAGGATTGCCATCTTAGCGTGCTTACTTCATAGTATGCGGGATGCAAAATTATCTTCTTCGATGCAGGAGTATACTACGTCACGGACACGATCATCATTCCTGCGGGAACTCAGATTGTTGGAGAGGCATGGCCTGTCATTCTTGGAGGAGGCGCCAATTTCCAATCCCAGGCCAACCCGCGTGTGGTCGTACAAGCAGGTTCAGCCGGGTCCCAGGGTATCATGGAAATTAGTGACATCATATTCTCTACCGTTGGTCCTGGTGAGTGGGATATCGCCCGAGCATTGACCAATCTCAGTTTGCCCCTAGCTCCTGGGGCGATCGTGCTTGAATGGAATGTCCACGATCCATCTGGTCAGCAAGGCGCCGCTGGTCTCTGGGATAGTCACATCCTGTGAGTCGTGCAACATACCATATAACCGGGGGTGGCTGACCCACGAGACCGACAGACTTGGAGGAGGTTTGTCTGGTTCTTCACCGGTATGCAGCGTGGGCTGATAGGGTATGTCTAGTTACTGGCACCAACCTCCAGAACGTGAACTGCCCAGCCGGGTCCGTGAACGCAGAATGTCAGGCTGCGTTCCTAAGTATTCATCTGACTTCTGGATCTAGCGCATATTTTGAGGTTCGTAGCGATGGCTTATAGTCTCTACGAAACACACTTATCGAATGATCAGGGGACTTGGGTATGGACTGCAGACCACGATCTCGATTTCCCCTCTTCCCCTCAAATTTCGGTCTTTACCGGACGCGGTATTCTCTCTGAGTCCGCGGGACCTGTTTGGCTCATTGGAACTTGTGAGTTTGTCGTATTCCTGACCTTCCTGGTGCTGACGGTGATCATACAGCGTGTGAGTCTGCGAGTTTATGTGCTGTAGACGCAGAACATGACATGCCGTACCAGCGGAACACGCGGCTCTCTACCAGTATAATTTGGTGAACGCTCAGAATCACTACATAGGCCTCGCGCAGACGGAAAGTGTAGGCGGTCATCTGATGTTCCTTTCATTGTACTTGACGGTTTTTCTCCTTCAGCCCTACTATCAGCCTGTCCCAACTGCCCCAGCTCCATACACTTCCTCATCCGCGTATCATGATCCGACGTTTTCTAGCAGTATCGACACGGCTTGGGCTATGTATATACAATCTTCATCCAACATCGTCCTCTTTGGTAAGGAGGGTAATTATACGTGATCCCGATCTTTTTACTGACGTCCACTCGCCTAGGTGCTGGTTTTTACAACTTTTTCCAAGTAAGTGTCCGTTCAAGCAAGAAAGGATCTGGTACCTGACCATTCAATCGTAGAACTACGGTCAGACCTGCCTCGTCTCCAATTCATGCCAAACACAGATATTCAATGTCGACTCGGCGTCGAGCGTAGCTGTCTACAGTCTGTCCACCATCGGTTCGACATACCAACTCAGCGTGGATGAGAACGGCGTCGTAAATCAGAGCGATAATGCAGATGGGCTCCAAAGCACGCTAACTTCCTGGACTAATTGAACGCAAGTTCTCAACGCAAGAGGTGAGCAGGAGGTCGTGCGAGTTGTCGTTCAATGATTCATCGATTCGTTGCTGCCCCTTTCTGCTCACTTTTCTACTTTTAACCATTTCATCTTGGGTTGTTTGCTGTGGTTTTTGGATATGCAGATGGTCTAATGGCGTTGTTGGACATGTGTTTGTAGCTTGCAGTACAGTAGGTTGGAAGGAATAGTAATAGCACTCCACGTTGGCGCAGCATGCAAGTGATTTCGTGTGATACTGAGAAACCACGAACCGTCGCTCACAATGGTGTCTGCTCAACCGTCCCGTCAGCCTTGGGGTTATATACGGG
>JBBPTZ010001227.1:0-10749 GCA_038094315.1 Phylloporus cf. tubipes
GGGCTAGTCGTTTCAGAGTGTCACAATAGAGATCTGGAATGACAGGAGTAGCTGAAGTTCTATCTGAAGGTGATGACGACAGGGGAGGCTAACGTCCAGAGGTGATGATGATGGGGGAGGCCAATGTCTGAAGGTGAGTGAAGGGGATTCTCAAGGGGAAGGCCTTGGAACACACAGAGCAACTCAAGAGTGTGCAGCAACTCAAAGAGATCTGGAGGGGTGGTTCAAGATACAACACTAGTATTGCATAGATCAAGAATGGGGTCTAGTGTACATGCAGCAATGGTATATATACTCAAAGGTATGTAAGCAATGGAATGCAAGGGAATTGCATGGAACAACTGTGAATGACACATACATATTGTTACAGTTGTGTTGTTACGTCATTCTGTTTTTCTCTTTTCCTTTGCCTATTCCAACCCCGACCCCTGTTGGGAACACTATCTCTTCATCGTATTGCCAACCCGGCAGCTTCTCTATCCTGCTTTCTGGCCTGATGCTGTTCCTTCAGATCCTACTGAAACAGGCCCTGGATTTATTCCTTGAGTATTGTGTATGTTTCATGGACAGCTTACCTCCTCCACTGCTTCTCTCACAACAGTGTCATCTCCCTGTTTTTTCCCCACCTTACTCACACATATTTGTTAATCCACAGTCATTCCATCCGATTCTACAGACTTCTACTGCTTATGTATGTCAGAGTACTTATACCTGCGCTGCATATATTGTAGACTCTATTCTTGATCTTTGCAATCTAGCATTGGGAGAAGGAAAAAAGGAACACTAATGCATGCAATAGCACAACTGTAACAGTTGTTGAGGTGGAGAAAGCCATCAGGATTGACAAACCAGCAGGAGTTGGTGGAGGGTGCCTTGGAAAGATGGATGAAGGCAAGGGGATTGGAGAGGAGAGCAAAAAGAATATTGTTGTGGAGTTTCTCTTGGTCCTAGCCCAGAGTACTGGGGACTTAAGGTAGGTGATGCAAGCTGTTCCTGAGTGAAAATGAAATGGAAGTTGTGGGGATTGACACAAGTGTAGTCCTTATCCCCCTCTTTAGAATAAACATCCCATTATCTAGTTAAAGCATCAGGTTTAGCTGTGAGATGTCCAGGGTGGAAGTGAATCATCATGTTATATTGGGAGAGAAACTCCAACCACTGGGCCTGCCAGTGGGTGAGGAGTTATGTCATAGCAAAGTACTCTAGGTTCTTGTGATCTATGGCAACATCTACCAGAGAAGTAGAGCCTTCTAGGTAATGACATCACGTCCAAAATGCCTCATGGATGGCCAAGAGTTCCTTGTTGTGGGTGTCATAGTTGAGTTCAGCAGAGTGGAGCATCTGAGAGTAGTAGCTGACAGGGTGGATTTTGTTATGATTGCCCTATTTTACCCCTATTTTTCACTAATTTTTCCTGGCCTTTTACATGCCATATTGCATTTTCTATGCAATATCTACACTTATCCTAACACCTAACTCTTAATCAGGACTTAGCCAATACTAGTCAAAACGAGTCATTGAGGCAATGCATAGCAGTGCAAGGCTGTGCAAATACCTATGCTAAAACAGTGTCAAACCAGCCCCTATGGCAGTGCCTGGCTGTACCCGGGCAGTGCATGGCTGTGCAAACCTTACC
Organism: Phylloporus cf. tubipes; assembly: GCA_038094315.1. Classification (NCBI taxonomy): domain Eukaryota; kingdom Fungi; phylum Basidiomycota; class Agaricomycetes; order Boletales; family Boletaceae; genus Phylloporus; species Phylloporus cf. tubipes. Next base: position 1,637 of record JBBPTZ010001227.1, read on the forward strand.
AACCTCAAGGCCACTACATGTCACAGATAAGTGCCTCATGGTAATCCTCATGGCTGACTCATCAGTCCCAATATAGAAGGTGAGTATGAAGCACAAGTCAAAACTAGTCAACACAACTCAGAAATACTGGGGCTACATAACAGATACCAATGTACACTCTAGTTCTTGAAGTTCTATTAGATGCATGCATACTCCTCATGTTCACTGACACAGGATATTGTAGATGTAGCATACACAAATGTAAATACTAGAAAGTGTATATAAAGGCCAAGGGCAAGCACTAGGGATTTTCCCCAGTCTTGTTCTCTTGGAGTTTCCTAGTCCTTGTACTAGTGTGATTTCTATTCTTTGCTCAAAGCTTACTACTTGTCTCTAGTAAGCAATTGGTCCATACAGGGGCTAATTGTTTCAGTGGGGCTATACAATCTTGGAAATGAAAAGGAGTGGGGAATGGGACAGGAGTAGGAGCAGAGGAGTAGGTGACATTGGAAGTGCCATAGAAGATAAGTCCATAGGTGGCAGAAATGAGCTTGGGATTGCAGGCATGGTCTACTTGGGTGCACAGAAAGAGATACTGCTGAAAACCCAGTCAATCAACAGATTGTGGTGGGCCAGCCAATTATGTCCTAAAACAAGAGAGTAGGATCCATTTAGCAGAGTGACACAAAATGTCATCAGAATGATGTTGCTGGACTTGAAGTGAATTGACAGGTTGATCACTTGGGTAATGGTAGAGTTGGTTGTCCCATCAAAGAGTTGGAGTTGGAGTGGAGGGACAGGATAGAGTGAAAGTCCATGATTATTAATGAAGGAGCCTGAGTCTACAAGCATGGAAAAGAATGGAATGTCATAGGAGAGAACAAAAATGAAGGGCATGAAAGAGTGGGGATTTGTCATATGCCACTTTTTACAAGTCCAACTCTGGTCTCTGCTCCTCAACTCCACACCAACTCCAGTATTATTCCCCTATCCTCAGGTCACCTGACCTTCAGACCATTTCCGTCTCCCTTTTGTATATCCTTGTTCTCACTTTACTCCATTTATACTAGTCTTACTTCATTTCCCTTCCAATAGACCTGTGCTTCACACAACTCTGGTACTCTAATGTTTATATTCCCATCTTACTCATTTTCTTGTTCCATCTTACTAACATTTGTAATACTCTGGTAACCCTCCATTCCAGCTTATGAATCTGGTGCAACTCTGGTTGTATATAAACTCTATAATTCACACTGTAGCTACTCAGTTTGAATATCAACATAACTACCTCCTGATTCTCTGACTTGAGTTTCTGGACTCTCCTCTCTGACCTCTGACTCAGAGGACCATAAGTACAAGGGTGCAACACATAAGTCCTGTGCCAAGAATCCTCACCCCTTTCCAACTCACTCTGTACCCCTTTGGTACCTCTGACACTCAGAAACTCTGGACTTCCCCCAGGAGGACCCAAGTTTAATAAGGTTGGAAAGAGTGGATGCATTGAGATGAACCTCCTAGAGTGCATGGGTGGAGTCAATGCAATCTTGATTCCATATGGAGTTGTCCAGGTCATGGACTATTTTTTTGCCTCTGCTGGAGGCCTCCAGTTTGGTTTCTGGAGAGGCAGTCTTGCTAGTACAAGCCTTGAATGCTCGGGATGAGGACTTGGGATAGTCCCTTACCATGTGGCCATCCCAACCACAGAACATGCAAAGCTTATTGTTGAAACAGTGCTTGTGCTCAGCCACAGTAAGCTTGCCATCCTCTTTGATGAAAGGTTGGGCTTGAAAGTGGAGGAGGTGGTATTGGAGTTGGAGTTTCTGGTCTTGGAGTCCTTCAAGCCAGAGCTCTTGGACTTGTTGGAGGTGTGGGTAGAGTTGAATGATGACATGTTGGACTTGCTGCTCTTTGGCAGCTGGTTCCCAAAGTTGGAACTAGACACCCTATTCACTTGGTTGACCTCCTCCTTGCACCTCCAGTAGCAATGGTTGATTTGCTGCACAAGAGTGCAGAGGTTGTAGAGATTGCCAGGCTTTTCTTGATGAGACAGCTCATCCTTGATGCAATCAGATAGTCTATTGTAGAAGCTACAATAGAGTGTGCCAGGACCCCATTTCTAGACTTGGCTCACCAGCCAGTTCCAATGGACTATGTAATTAGAAATCCACTACATGTCCTTCATGTAGAGATGCTTGAGCTGAGCCTTCATGTTTGCAATGGGGTCATGAGGTCCAAAGTTGGACTGGAGCTCAAAGAGGAATGCCTCCCAGTTATTCATTCAGAGCAGATGGAATTATAGAGGAGCTGCTCCAAGCAGGTCTGGTTCAAAGTATTCAAGGGCTATGCCCTTGAGGTAGAATTGGGTGAATGTGATCTTGGTGTATTCATGGCAGAAGGTCTTGGGATTGGCTTGGATGTTCAGCTTGCATTGAATTACAAAGTGTTACGGTAGGCCTGGGTAGGGACTAACGTAGTCTCGAGAGACCTAAAAGGGTGAGTGAAGACGTAGGATGGAGGGCTGAGTGTCCTAGGGAATTCCTAGTGACAGGTGACTGTTGCGATGCGCAGGGAGTCAGAGAGCCCCAAGGGTGTTGAGGCGATGGAGGGATGAAGGGGTGTTGCGCAATGATGACGGTCGAAGCAACACAGAGACCAATCACGAGATGGTCTAAGACTCAACGAAGACGAGGCCTTAGCATGGCTAAGGGGCAGGACAAAGGGATGCTTGGATTCAGGAGGAGGTATGAGATACTAGGCAAGGGAATCCAAGTGACTACGGTGAGGGCTAGGTACTGTTGTACAATGCTGTCATGGGGTCTTTCTCGTAAGGTAAACGCAAGTCGAAGTACGAGCAGTGGTACCATATGAAGTCAAGGTAACAATGGGCTTACTGAGACAAGATACATACTCAAAGAGGGCGGAGGGAGCGTCTGTGTAAAGGGAAGTAGTGATGGAAGGGGACAACATAGGAGGGAAAAGAATAAGTCGTAACACAAAGGGGTGGAGTTTCTTGGGATCCAGACCATCAAACAGATCTGGCTCCCAGACCTTGGTCTTGTTGGTGGAGTTGGATGACTGGCAGTGGAGTGCCTGCTATGTCATGTCTCAAATGGCATCAGTAAGTTGGTTAAAAAGCTCAAAGCCCAGAGGTATATTGTTGTGGTTGTTGTCATCTTCATTAGGAAAATCTTGCTCCAGATCTTCTAGTTCTGAGTTGGAAGGATTAGAGTGGTCAGACAGAGGCTCATAATTTAGGCCATTCACAGGGAGTGGCATAAAAAGGTCTTCTTCAGCTTGTTTTTCAATATGTGACTCTGGTAATGAAGTCAACAGAGATGCATAGGGGCCATAGGATGTAACATGATGATGATGAGTGGAGGAGATAGATGGAATGGTGTCTCTCTGTGCTGTGGGATTAGGAGGTCAGTAGGATGTGAAGGAAATGGAGGGGTTGGTGTCTCCCCAAGCTGTAAAGCTAAAGAAGTCACTAGGGATGGTGTGAGTGGACCTGAAGGCTAACTCAAGCTGTTCATGATGAGTGGTAGTATGCAACATCTAAAGAAAAAAACAAGGAGCAAGCAAGTACAAATATGAGTTTGAATATACTATTAAACTCATGTCCTTTTGGGGGGGAGTCTGGAGTTTCAGAATGTTGAAGGTACTAAGGGGGTACAAAGTGGATCAGAGAGGGGTGAGGACTCTTGACACAGGATGTATGTGTCATGCCCTTGTACTTGTGGTCCTCAGAGTCAGAGGTCAGAGGAGAGTTTTAGAGATTCAAGTAGGAGAGGATCAGAAGGAAGTTATGTTGATATTTGAATTGAAGTATCTACCATTGCAAAGATTGCTTCTGTTATGCTTGACCTGGGTAGGGGTGAGTGTAGCCTTGAATGGTAAAATAATGTCAACTAAAGTGTCTGCTTGATGGGACACAGAGTATCCTAGAGATATAGGCCTGACTAGGGCAACTGGGACAATAACTAGTGGGAGGGTCAAAGGTTGGTCAAGGAGTGCAGCTAGGCAAACAACAAGACAAACTCAAGGTAAGCGAATCACTTGGTATATTGCTGTTATGACTTTTTCTTTTTCTTTCTTCTTTTCCTTTACACTTGTTTTCTTGTATTATTTAACCCATCCCAGCAATGCGTTGGACGCTCATTTTCCTTCAGCTGGTTACTATGATACCCATTGTCCTTATCACCCAATAACCATTTGCCTGGTAACCAGCCTTTTCCTATTTACTCTTGCTTATTGTTTATCATAGATGCTTTGTCATAAATGTTCCACAACATTCTATGGCCTTTTCTTTCCACTTATGTAACTTCTATTTCCATTCTGTATATAAACCTGCCCCTCCTGTACAAATATTTCTCATGCTTGTCTTTCTTGTACTTTCACCTGAATCCAAGTGTCCCCTTTGTCCTCAACCCTTAGCTGTGCTAAGGCCTTATCTCTCTAAGTCTTAGGTTTTCTTTTAATAGATGTTATGCTTGACCTGGAAAGGGGCTAGTGTAGTCCTAAGAGACCTGGAGTGAGGGAATGAGGAAGCAGAGTGTCCTAGGGATTTCCAAGCAACGGGCATTTGTTGTAATATGCAGGGAGATGAAGGGGCCTCAAGGGTGTTGAGGTGTACAAGGGCAAAGGGGTGTTGCGCAACGACGATGGTCAAAGTAACACAGAAGCCACTTGATAGTAGGCTTAAGACTAAGAGAGAACAAGACCTTAGCATGGCTAAGGGACGAGACAAGGAGGCTTGGATTCCAGGTGGTAGTTTAGGAAAGACAAGCATGGGGAACGATTGTACAGGAGTGGTGGGTTTATATATGAAGAGAAAAGAAGATGACATAAGTGGACATAGAAGGTCATGGAATGTTATGGAATATTCGTGGCAAAGTGTCTGTAATAAGAGATAAGGAAGAGTGAATGGAAGGAAGCTGGTTAGCGTGCAAATGGCTATAGGAGGATAGGGAATACGGGTATTGTAGTAACCGGCTGAGGGAAATGAGTGTCCAACGTATCACTGGAATGGGCTAGGAAAAACAAGGATGACAAGTGTAACAAGGAGATGAAAGGAAAGAATAAATCATAACAATAGACCTCTGTATTGCTTCAATTGTTATTGTTGTGCAATACCCCTTGTTCCTCGAACCCTCAGCATCCCCTTGGGTTACCTAGTCACTCTGTGTATCACAACTGACTCTCCACCACTAGGAAAGCCCTAGGGTCCATGTCTCTTCCATCCCCGTTCCTTACCCCTGGTACTTGGACTTCAGGTCCTTTAGGACTGCGATAATCCCTATCCAGGCCCTATTGTAACAATTGCCAAGGAGAACTAGCTTAGGTTTTACATGTGCATATAGCCAGTATTTAAGTGAGAAGGAAATGCACACAGACCAAAGATAACAAAAGGAAACTACTGTTAAGATAGGAAATGAACATTGTCGAAGAAACATAACTAAGAGTGAGAAAGAAACACTACAGGATGAAAGAAAACAATAACAAATAAGTGGTGAGTAATTGGCCAATGGATGGGAAGTGAGTCATTCATTGTAAAGGAAAGGAAACAGTGTCCATTGACAGAAGAGAAAAAAGGAGTGAATTGTAACAGCTTCACACTGGACTTATTTTGCTGGAAGTATACAGTACAAGCATATATTCTCCACCCATTTCATCACATAGAGGTATGTATGCCATTTGTTGCAAGCTATGCCAGTTTTCATAGAATCTACCAGCAATGGAGCACCAGGGACCACTTTTTGAGGGTCATGCTCAAGACTCTAGGACTATGGATACAGCTTGGACACCACCCTGGAGAGACCTGCTCAAACCACAAGGCAGCTTTTGATGATGACTTTATTGTCATTGATGTGCATGCAATACACCCAGTTGGTCTAGACTCCTGTGGTTGTGCATATGCTACAAATCAATACAGGCAGCTTCTGTCAGCAAGACTATTTCCTGTGACCATCAATGATCCCCACACTGCCACAATATTCTCCATGATGGGACTCTTCCATGTTCTTTTCTTTGAGTCCAAGGTCATAGCATTTGAATTTTTCCATACTGTTGCATAGTAGATAGATAATACAGGATTAACTCCAGTCCAGGTAGGCATCTAATAAACCAGTGATTGGTCCACTGATCTGCCATAGGACCAATATGCAGTGTTTTTGCAGATGGTTAGTCAATGGCACAACATCAAATCACTCATGTAATCAGGCTGTGGACATGATCTTGCTGGGATTGATGTAATTCAAGAAGGTGGCATTGCTGTTCTTTTCCCCACTTATCCACAACCAGAGAAAAATCTTCCCAGCAACTGGCAACAATCTAGGCAATAGTAGGTCAACATTTATGTCAACCAATTGTTACAATTCACCCCTTTTTCCTTTAGCATTCCCATGAACACTCTTCCTTTTTCTCTATGATGACATCTTCCTACACATCAGCCGATATTACTCACCACTTATCAGTCATCATTTCCTTCCATCCAATAGCGTTTCTTTCTTCTCGCTTAGTCATGTTTCTTTGATGTTGTTCCACAATGTTCGTTTCCTATCTCAACGATAGTTTCCTTTCTTACACTTGGTCTGTGTGCTTTTTCCTTCCTCTTAAATACGGCTTGCACGCACATGTATATCCTAAGCTATTTCTCCTTGACAATACATCAAGTTGATCGCTTACTTCAAGTCTGTCTCGTCGTTCACCTAGCCGCCCTCCTCGATGCCTGTTTCCTTTCCATGTCTATGTTTCCCTCCTCGATTCTAGTCAGGCCTACGCCTCTAGACCTCTCTGCGTCCAGTCAAGCTTACACTTCTGGTACATGCCACCTCAACAGTCAAGGCTATGCTCGCCCTTATCCAGGTCAAGTGTAACACCAATGATTTGTGTATTGATGATTTGTTGCCTAGATGGCTCTATGCTCTTTTCATTTCTCTCAATGCCAATTTCCACCTCAAGTGATGACATGTATCCTCTGATGTGAAGGATCCAAGGTTAAGTCAAGATTGGGGATACTTCATTGATGATAATAAATACAAGGCATATCTCAACACTAATGCAGATGTAAGGCAGGAGATAAGCATGTGTAAATATCCAATGTCCTTGCTGATTGTTGCCTAGCAAAGTACATGTGTCAGTCACAATGTGGTCAACCTTGTGGACACAAAGTTGTCAAAAGGGCTTTCCATCACTGGCATTGGCACAGCTGTCTGTGCACAACATGATATAAAGCTACCATGTGGTGTTGGGGACCTTCAAAAGGGTGAATGGTATGAAGTTGTTCATGAGATTTAGCATGTATGCTTATATCTTTTTTAGATATGTCAACATGGACTATATATTTGCCTACTCATTTGCCACTTTATCACTCCCAATCATCAATGTCTTATATGACATAGTGTGCCAATGGTACAAGAACATTTGGACATGCATAAGATTGTTGCCCAACCACCTGCAAATTGATCCAACAATGAGGACAGTCAATTTCTTTATCTCAAAATTTCACCTCAGTGTGCATATTGAGTTCTGTCAAACAAGATTTTTCCTCAATTGGAGTCCAGGAGTAGAATGCACCAATAGCAAGGCTTCCAAGCATGGTTGGGTGAACATCAACCAAGTGGCCATGAGCATAAAGGAGATGGGGCTAGGTTCTCATAGAGACATGCTGAATAATCACTTCAGTAACAGCAACTGGAAGAAAAAATATCATTAGGTATTTTTACTTGCCTGTCATGACTTAAAGATGAATTGACATACTTTCAAGCCACACATTACGGTGCAAGCTTGCCATGGCCATAAAAGAAAGAGGTACACATCTCAAGGCTCTGCAAGAACTACAGTTCTCCATTAAAGGTACTATACATAGTAAATCCATGCTGGAGCAGTGGACACAGGAGATGTTATGATAGACCCAGGAAGGGGCTAGCATAGTCCTAAAAGACCTGGAGTGAGGGAATGAAGGGGTAAGGTGTCCTAGGGATTTTCTAGCGACAGGTGTCAGTTGCGATATGCAGGGCAATGAGGGACCTCAAGGGGTTTTGAGGCAACAGAGAGCAAAGGGGTATTGCACAACGATGATGGTCGAAGCAATACAGAAGCCACTCGTTAGTAGGTTTAAGACTAGGAGAGGACAAGACCTTAGCATGGCTAAGGGGCGAGGCAAAGGGGGCTTGGATTCCAGGTGGTAGTTTAGGAAAGACAAGCGTGAGAAACTATTGTACAGGACAGGTGGGTTTATATATGAAAAGGAAAGAGGATGACATAAGCAAACATGGAAGGTCATGGAATGTTGTGGAACATTCATGACATAGCGTCTATGATAAGAAATAAGTGAAAGCAAATGGGAAGAGGCCAGTTACTGGGTAAATGGCTATTGGGGAATAAGGACCATAGGTATGGTAGTAACCAGCTGAAAGGAATGAGCGTCCAACATGTCGCTGGAATGGGCTAAGTAGTACATGGATGACAAGCGTTAAAGGAAAAAGAAAGGAATCATAACAGGAGATCAAAGATTGGGAGGCTGATAAAAGCAAACCCAATCCTTTGAAGAGTAGGATAACACCAATGACCATGTTATCTGTTCACCTAAACCTTGTTGAACAAGATGCATCTGACCTGTGAACTGGTTTGAATTCCTTCCTTCATGTAAAGGTCACCTTAAGCATTTTTATAAGCATGGGGGTTGACCTCGAACATTCTCAGTGAGTTCAACATTGTACATTGTTGTGCCAACCACTAAATTGGTTAACTCAGATGAAAACTTCATGCTGACTTGAAAAAAATGGACACCCATGCTACTGAAGACCAAAGGAGCAGATTGCTCTTGCATAGCAATGCTCTATGGCATGAGATCAACTCATGAATTATTATCCAGTCCCTATACCTCCCTAGCACCCTTCCTATGTGCTTTGCTGGAAGCTCAAGTGAAGCTGGTTGCATAGAGGCATCCTACAGTGTAAAGTGACCAGAAACCATTTCCCTGCTTTTGCTGTCCAATATCTGCCATATTGCCCACTTGGATCAATGATTCCTTGAGATTGAGTGGGCATTACAATATGCCCAAGGATGTGATGCATTGAATGAGTGTCATCACCACATTAGGCTATGCTTACAGTTACTGAAATGACTAGTCT
>JBBPTZ010001228.1:0-10748 GCA_038094315.1 Phylloporus cf. tubipes
TAGTTTCTTGATCTGCGGTGAGATTTGACTATGATCAGATGATCGGAATATACATTCGCTGCATCCGTAATGTAATACACTGATGTCTTCGTTGGCACAGAAAAAAACGCACCATCTCATCCTGGGAGTCTGCGATGTGCGACCCCGGAAAATCACTTGACGCTGCGTCAACAATTTTCATATTGAAATGATTCTAGACTAGCCTGATTGCGACATGGTGATACCCTCGATGTGTTGGCGGGTTGAACTATGATAGGACCAACCCCACATGCGAAAAGCGGCTCGGCGGCCCGATTTGCCCGGCGCCTCTTATCTTTGGGACACTCCGCGCCGTTTTGCGTTGATCTCCCCCCTGGTTTTGCTGTACGCGAACAATGTCGATACCGTCGAAGCCACTGCGCGCTACGGTCAATTGTGATATGGGGGAGGTAATTCTGATATGTCATCTAGCGTGACTTCTGACAAATAGGTTTGGATGCGTTCCGTCTAGGGATTCTCATTATATTCAATCGTGCGCAGCGCCGAGATATTAAAATCGTTGACATCATTTGATGAACGCGCGTGCGTGGCAGGGCGACGACGAGAGCCTGATGAAAATTGTCCACTTGGCTAATATCGCCTGTGGATTCCACGCATCGTAACCCGAGTAAACAGATCATGAGCGGCCATAATGCTGATTTCGTTCGTATCTAGTGACTTTTCGATCATGAACAGGACCGTAGCTCTCGCCAAGGCCAACAACGTCCTCGTCGGTGCTCACCCTTCGCTTCCCGACCTGCAGGGCTTTGGACGACGCGAGATGGCTATGGAACCGGTGGGACGGCCCACTCTGCTCCACGTCGACTATGCTCATGTTGCTTGGCCCAGGACGAACTTGCATCCTGCTTTATTTACCAAGTCGGCGCTTTGGACGGCTTCCTGAAGCGTCACGGGCTCCCCCTTAATCACGTCCGTACGCTTCATTCTCGGAAATTATGGGGCTGATCATGTTCACTTTCTAGATCAAGCCGCACGGTGCCGTGTACGGACAGACTGCACGCAACATCGACCTCGCTCGTGCCGTGGTTGGCGTGACAGAGGTTTTCCACAAGAGTGCAGCCCGGCCAGATACGGGCGTTGCATTCATGGGCCTCGCAGGTACGGCACACCAGCAGGCAGCGGAAGAGCTGGGTGTGACATTCATCGCAGGTAATACGTCCGTTATCTCTGTTCATCCCCTTTTGCTGAGACCCGTCCCTTCTGCAAATGGAATAGAGTGGTTTGCAGACCTCGATTATAGTGACCAGGGGAAGCTATTGATTACAAAGTATGGTCCTAGATATTTAGAATATGAACTTCACTCATGAACGTGTTTCTTCGACGACGATAGAAAACATGATCCTGTTCCGACTGAAGTGCTTAGGCAACGGGCAAGTGTCTCTCGAGGACAAGGCGATCAATCTCCTGAAATAATTCTTTCAAGATCAAGAACTTGCTCGACTTGCACATGGTGACAACCGTGGGCGGAAAACTCTTGTCCATTGGTTTGAACGTCACACGAGTCTCGATTTGTTGCCACTCTGATACGCCCGTGAGTTGTCAACTAGAGTTTCCTTTGTAACCCGGGTGCTGTAGCTGAGATATTCCATGTTGCAGGGTGCTGTCGAAACCGCACTGGTAGTCAGAGATTTAGTAGATGAGAGCAACCGAAGAGCAGGGTATGAATAGTGAATTCCTTGTATGGGTGGAGGGTAGACCAAGGCAGGGGTCGCTGTCCAAGCACGTACTATTATCATCTCCAGTCCTGTCTATATCATAAATGAAAGTTCCCTTACACTCGGTTGTAACCGGAATCATGTGATTGGCTGCACCTTAGGTTTCTTTGGCTGTCTTGGTCGTATTCCATCATACACAATGTCCACATCATTTTTGCTACGCTCAACACTGCCCAGAACATTCGCTTCTACCACCGGCCGCAATGTTTTGCGATCTGTGCTCCAATGTAACGTCTTTCATTACCTCTCATCCGAATACAACTCGAACTTGTCTGGTTAGCGCGACGTGCAGCCAGCTCAGCACTCTACAAAGGGACCGTCAATGACCCGACAACCTTCCCTCCTCCCTCAAGGACCCACGGTTCCTACCACTGGGCATTCGAACGCCTTTTGTCCGCAGCATTACTCCCCATGACTGCAGCCGCATTCGCAACGTCTGGCACGGCCTACCCCGTTCTCGACGGTCTCTTGGGAATCTCGCTTGTCATGCACAGTCACATCGGGGTGCGCATCTTTGTGTCGCGAATCGCTCTCGGCGTTCGACAGCACTCACTTCTTGGCGTGTAGTTTGATGCGATCTTCGTGGATTACCTTCATAAACGCAAGTTCCCCGTCCTCGGTCCGTTGATGACCTGGGCGCTCAGGAGTGCGACCGTCGGGGTTTTGGTCGGCGTGTACCAGTTCAATACGAACGATATTGGTGGGTTTTCATTAGCGGTCTCGTGGTGTCGTGCGTCGGTTGACCGAGTCTCACGCTAGGACTGACGGAGTTGATCACCAAGGTTTGGACTGCGTAGAACTCGGATACGTTTTTGGCTGCGTGTATTACAGGGCCCAAAGTATAGTACAGTTGACTTGCTCATAACGTATACCATCGGGAGCTGCCCTAAACCTATACAGTATTAGATATATACAGTAGGGAAAATTCCCACAGTGATAGGAGCCAAGTCAAATTACAGCGGTTTTCAAAGCGATGCGGAATTCGCATTCGAAAAGTCGCGCCTCGGGTAGCTCCGGAGCAGGACCCCTTGTGCAAGTGTGATGTGACCAGTGTGTGACTACAGCTTTTCGTGTCCCCCATGGCATCGTCGCCTGCTCCAGAGGAGTGCTCGACATTCACGATATCTCTCACTGTATACTCTTTACTCAAGAAGAAGTCGGCGAAAGGTAAAGTGGCTGCTTCAAAGGAAGAGAAGTCTGTCAAAGTCAAGGAGCTACAATTTTCCATGAACGACAACAACTACCTTGACCTGCTTCGGAACATTCTCAGCAAGCATGGACAGGATCAGTTCAGAGTTTCGGAGACAAAGCGGTTTCCCTTCAAGTACATCCTTCCAAAGATGAAAGGGTAGGTAAGTTTTGTATTCGCTTTTTTTCCGTCTCATAGCAGCTCTAGTGCTGGCACACAACGTTTGAGCGAAGCTATGGATGTTGATCACAAAGCGGACTATCAAGAGTTGGTCAAAAAGATCCAGGCTTCCAATCCTACTGCTATCCGACTCTTTGTCAACATGAAAGATGTCGAGAAACTTCCTACCACTGCAAATGACGACGACGACTGTTACGATTCCTTCTTTTCTCTCCTTTTACGCTTGTCTCCCTGTATTCCTTAGCCCATTCCAGCGACGCGTTGGACGCTCTTTCCTTTCAGCTGGTTGTTACGATACCCGTATCCCCTATCCCCCAATCGCCATTTGCACGCTAACCGGCCTCCTTCCATTCGCTCCACTTATCTTTCATCATAGACGCTTCATCATGAACATTCCATCACGTTCCATGACCTTCCCTTCTCTGCTTATGTCATCCTCTTTTCCTTTAGTATATAAACCTGCCGTTCATGTACTTTTAGTTCTCACGCTTGTCTTTCTTGTACTTCCACCTGAATCCAAGCGCCCCTTTGTCTAGTCCCCTTAGCTGCGCTAAGGTCTCGCCCTCTCTAAGTCTTAGGTCGTCTTCTGATCGACCTCTGTGTTGCTTCGACCGTCGTCGTTGTGCAACACCACTTTGTCCTTCGTCGCCTCAACGCCCTTGAGGTTCCCCGACTCCCTGCGTATCACAACAGTCGTTTGTCACTAGGAACTCCCTAGGACACTTTGCTCCTCGTCCCTCACCCCCGCTTGGTCCTCAGGTCCTTCAAGACTATGCTAGTCCCTACCTGGGCCTATCGTAACAATGACGGTACAGCAAGTGACACAAACGATAACAAGGTACGCAACACAAATTTACAATGAGAAGTACAGCTCATTGTGCTCGTACAGAGTCCACCACCCAAGATCTCGGATCTCGACTCCCGTCTTGCCCGTTGGCGTGTCAAACTTCAAAATCGTTACAAGAATGACTATGATGAAGGATTTACCTATGTTGGGCCAACGGGAACAATTGCGCTTACTCCCGCGATGATCCTGGACTGGTGCCATGCTTTGGTAAGTTTTTTCTAGTATAAACTTACTTCAAGGCTAAAGAACACAATTACAGGAGGAGGGGCAGGCTACACTGAGCACTCCACCCAATATTGCGTCATTTGACATGGCAAACAAAGCGCCGTTTTTACATTCAGCGTGAAAAGCACCCCCAATGCCCATTCCGACAACGTCAGGCACAGACATCGGATCACTGACCTCGGTCCTTCTTCTTCAGACACTCATGAATTCTGGCATGCTGCCATCTCATACTCCTTCTCCGTCTACGACTGCCAATGCTCTGCCTCCCGCCAATCCCGCACCTCCGACAACACCAGTTCACCGAACTCAGCCCAAGGCCACAGATTCTCCACCCCTTCCATCGCCATCAAAACTCAAACGCTTTCTCACATATGCCGAAGAAGTTCTCCTCATACAGGACGTGACTAAATATGCTGGCGCACTTGAACTCCGAGGCATTGGACCAGACGTGCTTGCAGACACAAGCGATCAGGTATTAGGTGACATTGGGATATCGATTGGTAATATTATCCGTCTCAAGAGGGCAAGTACCATTTGGTGGAACGGACCTGATGCCAAACGGAAGCGGACCCCAATGCCTGACCATATCTCTCCCAGTCCCAAGAAAAAGGTCGCCTATGAGAAGCGATTCCATGATGGAGGTGGACATCACTTTTCGGGGCCACCAATGGAAGCTGGCGACGGTCCTGGGGGTCTCGACTACGATCTTTTTTACAAATGTGAAACTCAGAAGCAGTGGTTGCCTGTTCCAAAAGGTTTTATGGCCGCAGAGGATGCTGACGAGGAGGATCTGTTCTACATTGGATTTCCCAAGTTCTAGTAGCACATAGTATAACCGCGTAGTACTTCGTCCCGTTTTCAATGCAATGTTTCGATTTTGGCATGGCATAACTTCAATTTCAGTACAACAACTACACTACATAACCAGATGCACGAAAGTAACTAAAAGCCTTGTTGGGAGTAATGCTTTGGCAAGCACAGACAATGGCCATCATTAAAAGATCATCATTGTGGCGGCATAGATAAGACTTGACAGCAGAAAAGGCCTGTTCGATGGGGTTGTAATCAGGAGAGTACGGAGGTAAGAAAATCAGCTTGCAAACTAGAAAAACGTAATCAATAGAACAAAGCGCTATGTGAGGAGACGTACGGTGCATATCTTCAACGAGCGCCCGAATCTCTTCTCCTTGGTGGATGCGGCAATTGTCCATGATGAGGACGCTTCATGGTCCAGGATATGGATTGGTAAAGGGCATCTAATGAAAAAAAAAGTTAGATAGATTCACATTGGTATAGTGTGATGTATGTACGATTCGCTCTTGTAGGAATTTTACAAAACGGGCCCCATCAACTGGACCTTCAATGATATCATACGCGATGATACCATCCAGTGTAATGGTGGGGAGGATAAAGTAGCGGGCACCACATACAAATGGTCGTCGGCCATGGCAACATTGTCCTGAAAGCAATCACCCACATGAACAAATGGACGTGCGCCGGTCCTTTGCTGCTTCATCAACAAACACCAGCATATTTGCATCTGGTGCTGTTACAATTCTCCCCTATTCTCCCCTTTCTCTCACGAACACTATTTCCTTTTCTTCTACGATGACCCCTTTTCTACCCATCGGCCAATATTACTTTTCACTTCATAGTCATCGTTTCCCTCCCACCTATAGCGTTTTCCCCTCAGACTTAGTCATGATTCTTCTACGTTGTTCTACAACGTTCTTTTCCTATCTCGACGATAGTTTCCTCCTTCATCCTTGGTCCGTGCACATTCTACTTTCACTTAAATACTGGTCGCATGTACATGTATCACTAAGCTATTTCTACTTGGGAATACACCAAGCCGATTGCCTACTACGAGTCTGTCTCGTCGTTCACCTAGCCGACCTCCTCGACCACCTACTTTGCTCTCCTCCAAGTTCTTCTAGTCAGGCCAACGCCTCTAGATATCTCCGCGTCAGGTCTAGCATACGCTTCCATTGACGTCGCCTCGTACCCAAGTCTACGCTCGCCTCTACCCAAGTCAAGCGTAACAGGTGCTTCAGCCACAATTCGATTCATATAGAGCGCACATAGCTCATTGTTCCGCTCACCTGCTGCGAAAGAAATCTACTTCGAGTGAGCTACTCAATATTCTATTCAACAACAATAAAACTTACCTTTTTTCGTGTGAGCTGAAGTTGCTGAAGAGTGCGGTGAAGAGTAGGAATCATAGTGAATACCATGTGCTTCTCCCACAGCTCGTGTTGGAGTTTGTCAAGATAAATTGTGCTGCAGTGTGAAATAACATTTTGAATGAATGCAATGTCTGCCATGCCGAGAATGCGACAATGGCCAACGTTGTAGGAATACCTGAGAGGGTTGAACACGACACCAAATTTTTGATACAAGGTGAGAGTTTTGTAAACCAGTGTCTTTTTGACACCAAGAAGGTGACAAATCTCTTTGATGGTATAACCCTCTTGCAGAAGAGGAGGGATCTGAGCCTTTGTGTCGTTGGACACAATGTGCCGAGGCATGGTGGTGGGGTGAACGGTAGCCAGGCGACGGTGTGACACTCATTTGCCACTCAGACGAGTTCGGGGTCCCGCTCCGGAGCTACCCGAGGCGCGATTTTTCGAATGCGAATTCCGCATCGCTTTGAAAACCGCTGTAAGTGGTAATGGCATAAACTAAGATACAGTCAACTCTGTAATAATCCACACATAACCTATATTCCCATAATCCATAGCATTTTCCAATCCCAAATTGCCTGGGACCACTGTATAATGTTTCTCATAACCCATACTCTTCCATAACCCATACTCTAAGGCCTATTCCAAGGGGTATGGGTTATTACAGAGTCAATTGTAGTTACTTGAAGTTGAAGCATAGTGGGTCTGTTGTACAATTGTCTTTGTCATTTGATTCAATATCATCAATATCATATCTTTGAACTGCACTCTACTTCTTAGCTGTGAATTATTTTATGTATGTTTTCTTGCACCACAGCTTGTTATGTGAATGGTTCCATTGGCACTGTCATAGTTAACTCATGACTAGTAAACTTGGTAAACACATTTAGGGCTACAGTATGTATGGAATGTGCAATTTCTATCCTTAAGGGCCATGTTGACATATGTATGTAATGTAGTCCAGTAAATCTGCCTTTGGAGAGGTGTCCAAGTCACTACCAACAGTATTTTTGCCACCATTTGGACCTCCAAATTGGACCCTCAGGCCTCACCCCTGCAAAATACAAAGCTCATAGTGTATAATTCATCCTTGTTACCTATACATTATACACTATGCATTATACATGCATTTTACCTGCAACCCACAATGGGAGCTGCCCAAAGCCCATACAGTATGAGAAATATACATTATAACTGTATACATTATGAGCAAGTCAACTGTATCTACTCTAGTGTCCGAGAATCCAAAGAATCATGTTTCCTTCCATGATCTCGACTTGTTTTATTGAGAACTGTTTAGGAAAATGTGCATATGCCCGCTTAGCTCAGTGGTAGAGCGCGTCACTTGTAATCATATTGTCTATGATGAGGTCGGTTGTTCAATCCAGCCAGTGGGCATCCTTTTTGTTCAAATCGGGTCCTCATCTGAGGTCCTCCGAGATCAAGTACTATTTGTGAAAGCAAGAGTGATAGGTTATACGAGGTCAACTGACGGATCTGAGTTTACTCCGGGTGACTTGTTACGGGGATGGGAACCCCGAAATTGCGAAAGATGATACAGTACAGCTCCCCGGACCCCGAGCCATGCAAGGGCGACCCCTTTCATCGAGTTTGGGAACGGTGCGACTTGTTACGGGGATGGGAACGCTGAAATTGCGAAAGATGATACAGTACAGAAACAGTTAGTGCGACAAACATACAAACGACTGTTCTAGGCATTGGCCATGAATTTGGCACGCACCGCATTGTTCTTCATACATCTACTTATCGTCTGACACATCGGAGTCGTCACCCGATTCATCTGTGTCAGCTATACAGATGGTCTCCCGCGTCTTCCTTCATTTCCCGAAACATGTCCGCGGGCGGTTCCGCTGCGTCGATATGGGCTTGATACGGACGGATGCGACGCAGAACACCGCCCCCTAAGGTCGACTTGGCGATAAAGGCCGTCTTGACTACGTTACCAGAGAAACAAGACAAGCCTCTGACGAATAGGCGCCTTCCCTGTCATCTGCGTGGGGTCTAATCATCAGACACGATGTTTTGAAAACCTAGATCAAGTGCATGAAGTATCTTCAATGACCCTGCTCGCAGAGTGAAGTTTGAGTGTTGTATCCACGGGCTATAAAGTATACGGAGCCTCTTGCGCATACGAATGGTGCGTTTGACCTCGTCGTCGAGAGGGTTTGATGGGGTAATTGTTGGTACTACTGGTGGAGGTAGGCTCTGGTCGCGGACGTGCAGGTTGTCCCTCTGCGCGGTTGCAGCTAGCTGAGTTTGAAAGACCGATTTACTTTGAATTCAAGCAGTCATATTGTGTATCCTTGTCACGATATTTCGTGGAGGAATGTCTACTGGTACGATGACGGTTTGGAGGAACATTATTGACAAGCTACTTATCATCACAGCCATGATGTTCCGAACACGGATACATGTCTATGCGAGGTGACAAACTTCGCGTAAGCACCAGCCTCACGCGTAGTAATTCGAGGGTCTTCTGACTTTGGTCCGCACAACCCACTGTAAGTGTTTCCCTTCGGGAGAATTCGCGGGAAAGCGACCGTCACCTCCCGCATTGTAGGAAACACAAACTAGGAAGTGACAATACCAGTTGCACTTGGAGAACAAGCTCAGGGAGTGCCGCGGATTCCAAGCTATTCGGTTGCAGATACGGCGACAGCTGGTTCCGTAACACATGATGGAACTTCATCTTACTATTTGGAAGCACCGTGAGTCGAGGCTCATAAAATGAATCGACACACGCTACAATTTGCATCGCAAAACTTCTTTCCTGGTACTCTTCCACCATTACTATGAGGTTCCCAACGACCAGCGGTATCCTCGTCTTCGTCGTGTCCACCGTTGGGTCCGTATTGGCGCACACTTACGCTCTTTGTGATAGCATCGTTGGCGAGGGCTTTTACAGCGCCTTCAACTTCGAGGCTATCGCCGATCCCACCCACGGTCGCGTGTAGGTGATGTCATGTTCGTTTTTGACAGATTTGTTTTTTCTTATGCTGTCTGTCCAGGAACTACGTCGATGAGGCAACTGCCCGCGAGTTGAATCTTACGTATGCTACAAGCGACACGTTTATTTTGCGTGCGGACGACACCACTGTCCTCTCGCCAAGCGGGCCGGGACGAAATTCGGTCCGAATTCGTTCCAATAATCAGTACACCACTCACGTTGTAGTGTATGTATGACCGCTTATCCCGGACGCGTCGCGTTTGGGTGACTTGACATATTCTCTCAGATTTGACATGCTACATATGCCGCAAGGATGTGGGTAAGTTGCGTTCCGTCGTAAGACTTGAATTCTTATCCTGATGGGTGTTCCAAGTACATGGCCTGTGAGTTTATCTTCATGTTATTACTACTCGTGTGGAGAGTTGATAATAGCATTCAGGCTGTTTGGGAGACCAACGAGGCCGACTGGCCCGCCAGTGTACGCTCGTTCCGTTTTACACGTTTTCGAAACTTACCAGATTTGCAGGGTGAGGTTGACATTGTAGAGGGTGTGAATGACGTTGAGCCTAACCAATCACATCTTCATACGAGTCCAAGTCTGTAGATCTGCGGTACTACTGAACACGAGCTGACTTCATTTTAGATTGCTCGATCCCCGACCGTGGCGTCAAACAACTCGGGTACGGAGGAAAACATCCATGCTGTGGTCACCCCTCACCGTTGTTCGTGTAGGACAACTATCACCACAAACTGCGACGCTACAGGTAGGGTTTCCCTTCTTCTTTTGGGGCACAGCTCACTATTATTAGTCAACGGCAATGCGGGATGTGGGGTAAAATTCACTCAAAACAGCAATAGCTTCGGCCCTGGTTTCAACGACATCGGTGGTGGTTGGTAGGTACTTTGGTCTCGCGACCCGGAGTGATCTCTTTACTGGACCTTTCAGGTATGCCATGGAACGCACCAAGGGCCACATTAGTGTCTGGTTCTGGGAACGTGGTGATCCATCAGCGCCTCCCGATGTGACCTGTGGTGCTCCCATTATCGACACAAGTGGCTGGGTAAGACACAACTCTCCGCACATTGTGGCATTCTCCGTAACGGTTGTTTGTAGGGAACACCAGCTGCCCACTTCCCGAGCACGGACTGTGACCTGAAGACACACTTTAATGCCAACAACATCATTATCAACCTAACTTTTTGTGAGCCTCATGAACATCCTCGGGTGTATTTTAGTGATTCAAATCGTATGAAGGTGGTGACTGGGCTGGCAACGTTTATTCCCAGTCCGGTTGTCCTTCGAAGTGTGTCGGTGAGTGGTATTTCGTTCCCGATAATGCTCAAGTTGACCGTCAAATCCCTTCAGACTACGTGAACAGTAAGTCAACAAGAGCTGTCTTGC